>PVJI01016052.1:0-39230 GCA_004026765.1 Micronycteris hirsuta
GTCCTTAGGCCAAATCTGGCCTGCTGCCTGTTTTTGTAAATAAAGTTTTATTGGGAAAACAGGCACGTTCATTCCTTCATTTATTTACATATTATCTATGGCTGCTTTCATGCTATAGTGGCAGAGTTGGGTAGTTGTGACAGAGAATGTATGGCTAGAAAGCCTAAAATAGTTACTCTCTGGCCCTTTACAGAAAAAAGAAGTTGTTCACCTATATGCTAGAAGAATCTGGGCATGACTCCTGGGGGCAGAATGAACTTTTATTTATTTTTTATTTTTTTAAATATTTACTTATTTATTTTTAGAGAGAAGGGAAGTGAGGGAGAAAGAAGGGGAGAGAAACATCAATGTGTGGTTGCCTCTCACTTGTCCCCTACTGGGGACCTGGCCTGTAACCCAGGCATGTGCCCTGACTGGGAATCAGACTGGTGACCCTTTGCTTTACAGGCTCGTGCTCAATCCACTGAGTTACACCAGCTAGGGCCAGAATAAACTTTTAAAATACAGCTTTTGATACTTTAGTGGGCCTGGAATGCCTAGTCCTGAAGCTTAAATATTGATTGGACAAAAAAATAAATAAAAATCTTTTGTTGGGTTAAAATATTTATAAAATTAAAGTATTTTACAAAAATAATGCAAAAGGCAGTGATAAATGGAATTAAAGTGTAAAATACTATTCTTATTGGAGAAATGGTGAATGTGATCAGTTAGATTAGATCAACATGTCAAAAATGGATGTTCTGCAGTCCAAGATAACCACCATAATAACGGTACGAGTATGTCTAGCAATTTAGTTGATACAGGAAAAAAAGATTAATAAAATGTTTGGTTAATTCAAAAGAGAAAAAAAAGAAAAAGGAATATCAAATAGATGGAGAGAGAAAATAGTAGTTATAAATCCACTGTATCAGTGATTAAGTTAACTGCAATTAAATCAAATATCCTGTTTGAAAGAACATGGTCATACTAAAAAAAAAAAGCAAAACCCCAACAAAACCCCAAAATGTGCTGTTTACATGTGACATCCTCAGTAAGTGGGCACAGATACTACTTGGAATGTGGCTGAAGTAATACTTAGAGGGTATTTAGGGGGAAAAGTAATTAAACAAATGTTAAGCCATCAAGTGAAAAAAAAGCTTGTTATTTTTAATTGTAAAAATATTTACCCTCTGCCAATGAACTGGAAACAGATAGTAGGTTAGATGGTTTTACCTGTGATATTTATCAAACTTATGTGGGTATGACATACACACACAGATTTAAGAAAGAGAGCATGTTACCTAACTTATCTGGTGGAACTAGTTAATTTTGAAACCCAAACTAGACAACGAGAGTATGAAAAAATATAGAGCCAGCCTCACTTAGAAAACAGATGTACAGATATTCAATAAAATTCAAATTTAGTAATGTGTAAATAAAAATACCTCAAAAAAACAAAAAAGACCAAGTAGAAATTATCTGAAAACTGCAGGGATGTGTTAGGATTAGAAAATAGATTAATATATTTCATCATATCATTACATGTTTTGTAATTGTTTCTGTAGAGGCAGAGAAAGCATTTGATTAAAATTCATCAATCATTAATGGTTAAGAAAAGCAACATGGCTTAGCAAACTTGAAATAAAATGGAGCTAAGCTGCCTTACCTTACTGAAGGCCTTGTGTCTAAAGCCAGCAGCAGACATTATAGTTTAGGGCGAACCTCTAGAAGCATCTCAATGAAAGTCAGACAACATAAGGATATGTTGTGATTCCATTTATTCATTGTTGCCCGAGAAATATCAGCGAATACAGGAAGACAGAAAGAATAGGAGGTGTAAGAATCGGGAACAGGCAAACTTTCCCTCTTCCCCTTAGGACTCAACTTTCTGTTTTCTGCATCAAATTGTGTCTCTTTCTCCTGGCTCATCATCTTCCTTATGCTTTCTGAAAGTTATCTTTTAATATCTTCTCTCACAATTTTTTTAGTTTCATAATTAGGAGAATGGCTGTGCTGTGAATTTAGGAGGGGGAGCTCATTTCAAAGAAGATGATGCATTGGATTGTCGTCTCATCGCTATAAAACCTATCTTCACAAAAAATAATCTTCAGTAGCTCTTGGGACCTGCCTGGGATTGTAATAGCATTTTGTGTTTGTCTTTGTTGACCAATAGAATTGACTTCTCTTCTTCCTTAGAGTGTCTTTAAACTTTCAGGAGTGTCGCAGGGTCCCAGGCTTGTCAAGTGTATCTTGTGCAGCGGTATGTGCTGTCACTTGCACGAATGCCTGGGCATTTTTTTAAAATACCATTTAGGAGTGGGAATTGTTCTATCCTTTTTCCTTTTTTTTTCCCCCCAATAAGATCAAATTTTAGTTTGAGCTTTCATGTTTAAGAGGTTACACTAACTTTGGCTAGCTTTCTGTGTTTTTAATATATTTAAATAATTTCTTCTTGTTGATTTTGAATTACCCTAGATGATGTGTCTTGAATTATTTATTGATATTAATTTTTAGTTTGTATTTGGCACAGCACAATATCTCTACTTTCCCCTTCTTTTTGTTGAAAATATATATCAGGGCTGTCAAACTCATTTTTTACTGGGGGCCACATAAGCCTTGCAGTTGCCTTCAAAGGGCTGAAATAATTTTAGGACTGTATAAATGTAACTACTCCTTAACTGTTAAGGAGTTGAAATTACATCTGGCCCTTTGAAGGCAACTATAAGACTGATGTGGCCCCCAGTGAAAATGAGTTTGACACCCTTGAGATATATATATATATATATATCCCCCCAACACACACATATTTATAGTGATTGAAAAGATTCTTTGGCCTTCTGCGCACAAAATCTATGTAATTTTATACATGATAATCTAATCTCAGTGTTACAATAGAGAATAAAAAGTTCACCTGTTTCCTAATCAGAGTTGGCCTTACGTGTGAGCACAGTAAGTAATTTTACAGTGTAAGTTCAGGAGTGCTTAAATAGCACAGAGAAGAGAGAGTTGTGAGGACGCAGGGCATCTATGAAAGGAAAAGAGGACAAAAGAGATGGGGGTTTGTAAAGGCTAACTTCTTAGGTTTCAGAATTTTGCCAGCAATATTTTACTTACTTAGAGGATTTGGGAAATATTTCAGTTGCATTTTGATTTGAGATGGTAGCATCACTGCGTTAGATCCAAAATTCTTTCATGGTATAAACAAATTGCATTTATATTTGTTTTCTACAAAAACACAGTTAAAAATAAGTAAAAGCAAGAATACACAACTTTTTCCATACAGAAATTATTCCCTTATTAAATTATTTAAGTATATCTTTTTAATGAAGGATCTTGAAAAGAGATAATATATAGTCTTTTCTTTTAGGAGGGACTCAGATTGTTAAATGAAAGCACTATTGGATGGGTAAGAAAGAAAACTTTATTATTTTGCGAGAAGAAATTCAGGGTCCCTCGGAATAGCCGCCACATATAAATTGAAATTAACATTTGTAGTTTTCTCAGTTTCTGAATTATACTGTAAGCATGGACCACAGCCCTAGCTACTGAAGAACTAAGAGTTGGTGCTCAGAAAGCGGGTTTTCTTAGGTGACAGACAGTCTTGGGAAAGCACTAATTTTGAGAGACTGGAAGGTACCTTTCTGGGGAGGGGGTGTATCTTGGAGGCTCAGTGGTAGAAAGAAAGAAAGAAGCAACTGAAGTTGTTTTCAAAGGAAATAAGATAAATGAAAAAAAAAACAAAAACAAATTCTGTTCCCATCACCATAACAAAAAGTACCATTTATTGAAGAAACTTCACTCCAGTATAGTCACAGAGGAGGATATTCTTGAACTGAGAAACCTAATAAGTCAACTTATCTCCTTTCTTCTTCCCATGACAAGAGCTATTGCTGGCCCTGGAAAAAACAAATTATCTTTAACAGAAAAAGAAGGAAGTATCTGTACAAAGTTACTAGTGAGAGAGAACATGAAAGGAAAAATAAAAAGAAAGAAAAGAAAAACCACAAGATAGGAAAACGGAAACATAGCACTTGAACATGAATAACCTGTATTGAACACGTAATTCTATTGTGAAATGACCCCATGTACAATGAAACAAGACTCTCTGGTACTCGCAATTGAAATGGACAAACAGGAAGGTGTGTGAAACAGGAGCTGACTGAACTCTAGAAAGAAATTGATGAAAAAGGACAAAAAATCATTCCAGAAATGAAATCTAAATTACAGGGTACCCAAGGGATGATAGATATTACCAAAAGTTTAGTAAAAGACATGAAGAACAGAAATGAAAAAGAGTAAAGAAAATGAGACTTGAAATAAGAGAGATAAAAGGATTAGGGGAAGTGATAGAGAAAATCCAATATATTCAGTTCAAGAACTTGAATTAGAACAAATGAAAAGTGAACAAACAATATTTCAAATTACAATGAAAAAACTTTTCAGAAATAAAAGAAGATCTGAATTTCCATATTGAAAGGACTCTTATGTGTCTGGGAGAGCTGATCTAGAACAATTAACATTTAGCTGTATCTTGGGACTACACCTTACAGTACAAGAGAAAAAGACCACTTGAGTCTCCAAGCCAAAAATAAATAAATAACTTAAAATTTTAAAATAAATTAAAAATGAAAATAATTAAAATGGAAAGAAAATTGGCTTGACATCACACTTCTAGTAACATATAAAGCAAGAAAATGATAGGCAAACATTTTCAAGAAGTTAAAAATGAATACTGATTTTAACTTATTGTGAAACATTGAGTAAGTAAAAAGAAAACTCCTACATCTGTAGAGATACCCAAGATTATTTGTGAATTGCACCTTGTATGACTTTTAAAATGTCCTGCAATTGTTAAGTTTTCCAGCCTATTTTTTTTGATGCATGCTGAAGTGTTTAGATGTGAATTGTCATATCTGCAACAACAACAAAATAAAATATAGAAGCATGTTTGGAGTTTTTCATAACAACTGCTTGCCATTTAAAAAATGTCACTCAAATTGCTAGATTTCCAATTTTTAATCCTTTATATTGACTGACATTTTGTGATTAAAAGTTTTCCATCTTAATACATGTTACTTTAGATTTTTGTAATAAACAATAAAGAGTGTCTTTTTCATACTTCTGTTAGAATTACTTCAGTATCCTGTTAGAATTACTTCAATGATTCAATCTTGATTTTTTAGCAGGTATTTATTGAAGCTGCTGGTGCCTTAACAGGGATCGAGACACTGGCACCAAACTACTGAGTAGTCATTGTATTCCTCCCCACCCACAGACATGCAGGAAAAAAACACACACAAGTATGTCAGTTTCATGTATAAATATATATACACACACACGTGTACCCTGACTGGGGATTGAACCTGCAACCTTTTGTGTACGGCATAATTCTCCAACCAGTGGAGCCACCTGACCAGGGCTCAAGGTTTCAGTTTTTATTAAGTTGCTAAGTTGATGTGTAATTTGCCGAGAAAAAAGGTAAAAGGAATTTTAAATATGTCTAGGTCTTACTGTTTTGAAATGTGAAGTTTGTTTGCTCTTTTGAAGAGAATCAAGAAGTTTTTAAAAATTTCTAATTCTCTTCATTTGGAGAGATTTTACTTTTATTCCTATTCCGCACTTTACTATTGTATATTGTATTAGCCAACTCTGCACTTTACTACTTTATATGTATTATGCCAACTGTGCGTCTTACTGTAAATGTAGGTATTAAAGAAAATATTTCCATATAAAATAACCTCTCAGAAAATTATTGTTTATTTTATTCATATATTTATTCTGCAAACATTGATTTTTTATTATATGGTAAACATTGGATATACAAAGAAGAGTAAGACATGATTTTTGTCTTTAAGGAGGTAAAAATGTACCTAGATGGGTCTAGATAAATAGTATATTTGAAAGATGAGTAAATACAGAAGGAATTGATGGTTGGTCCAGACAGGAAACAGAATGGAGAAAATCAGAGTCGAGGACCTGCCAGGCTCGGTGGTGGGAGGGCTGGCTGTAGTGGAAGTGGCTGAAACGATAAACTGGGACATAGAGAAGGAGGTGCCAGTGACGAGGCTGGAGCATGGTTGGAACACAGGTTTTGAAGACCTTTGCTATGATAAAAGCACACCATATGAAAAGAAAGTTCTTAGACATTTTTAAGTCTTTGAGTGAAAGATAGGACCTGAGAATATTAGGTAATGTTCGTTAATCTTATTTACATGGTTATTAAATGCAATCTGATTGCATTTATAGCTGTATCATTTTAAAATTCCCATTAGGTGCCTCTTCATAGACTTTAATAAATACTGATTATTTCAAAAACATTACATATTTTAATATATTTTGTGTCTGCCATATTTAAATATTTGCCATATTTAAAATAGTATTTACCCACATGCTTTATGTTTTAATTCCTTTTTTCCAGCTCTAAGGAAGACTGGATGGATGACGAGAAACTAATGGAACCCCTGAAATATGCTGACCAACTTCCTGTAGCTCAGATAATACACCAGGTTTGCTTCCAGTTTATTCTTTTGAAAGAAACAAGATTTTTAATCGCTGAAAAATAATTGTTTTCGTTAGGTTTTTCAGAGTCATTGTGCTGTAGCTGAAAGGCATTCCAGGCCATCTATCCCTGTTTAGACTCCACCTATTACACCGGAAGTCTCATTCAAGCACAATATTAAAAGGCTACTTGCTGTGATTTTTACTTATATAAAACACAGGGTAGAATCAGGATGATCTTTTGTGCATTACTTAATAACAAGATTTAATTTTAGAAAACTTTCATTTGAACCATTTTATATAATACTTGTTACTGACAAGGACAAGGAGCTGAGAAAATATAATTTGGAGTAATTTTTTGACTAGCTGAAACGAGAAAACAGTATTTCCCTACTTCTTCCTCCCTACCCCATTATCTACTCTTGTGAAGTGTAATTTTGAATGTCACGTGGGCAGTTTTTTCATTTCCAATTATAATGACTCTACATCCCTTCTACATAACTGTAATCTTAGAGAAGGCAGCGTGGTAAGTATTTAAACATATTTTGTACCGAGATTTTGACAGCACATAAAGTCTGCCCTGCTGGGCTGGAATCTAAGAATTTAAATGGGTTGTTGGCAAGAGTCTGGCCTTAGACATATCAGAATTTTCAGAATCTACAGATTTTAGGAAATATTAAAAGTCCTTGGAGGTCAGAATTTCTCAGAATCTTAATGAAAGTTATTATTATGAGTCCTCCTGTATCTCTCTGTTAATCATAAGAATTTTTATTTAGCTGGTATGAGTAGAGTAGATGTGCCCGTTTGAACTTTCTAAAAGACACAGGCTTTTACTTTAAAATGTTGGCCATGTTGATCTTTTCAGTGATGTTAAAATTCAATTTTGAAATTCTGTGAGAAATTACAAAAAAAAAATGGTCAGAAATTTGCCCCTTTGGGAAGCCTATCTGTACCGGTTAATCTCGTCCCACTTATATGTCAGGAATTCCCTAGTGTTGTCAGAGCCTAAATGACCTAACAGCGTGCAAATGTCACATTTTAAATTCTGTCTTCATGCCTGACTCTTGCCATAAATGAATTAAACAGTAGAGCAGGCAGCAAGTCGATATGTTCTTAACAGTAAGAGTGAGCAATGAAACAGTTTGTGGTTTGTTCAGAATAGGTAAATAGATTCTGCCCAGAACAGTTCACCTAGAATAAAATCTGAAACAGGAAACAAGAATTAACCTTTAAGATGGTTGACCAGAGGAAATGTCAGTCATATTTTTGTAGCAGGAATGATCCAATATATCTTGGATTATGTAACAACCGCATTGTGCTATTATACACTGTATGAATTCAAAGATGAAAATTTTTGACCATTTTAAAAAATTTTATTATATTTTTGGCAGTATAAAAAGCTGTATTAATTTAAGCACTGAGTTGTGAACATTATAATTAATATTCTATAGTACTTGAATTTATAAAATTTTAATTTTTAAGGAAGTTATTTGATACAGTTTCATTTTCTTTTATTTTTATTGAGTAAAATTCTGTTCTCAAGTGGTGGTGATCAGGAAAGGTCATTGTTAACCAGACTTACCTGTTCCTTTTGTCACTCCCCTTTACTGACAACTCTGCAGCTCCGGGGCTGGTACAACACTGTCTGTCCAAGTGGTCTTTAAGAAACAGGAGCTATGTTGCTAGAAATTCACTTATAAGTGGATTATTTGATAGCAATTTTTCCCTGTAAACACATGTGATAATTAGGTTCAGCCAATCCTACAAAACCTTTTTAATCTGTGATATATCTAAAATGTAGTATTACTATAGTATATATGTAAGTTCTACCTGTAATTACTTTTATACTGTAAGCAACTATTTTTCCTCTAATCTTGACACATGCTTTATCTGTGCCTATTTGGGAGCATGTATGATTTCTATTTGAAATGATGTTATTTATTTATGTCATATCTCCTATTTGATTGTCCTTCTGGACATTCTTGATTTCTTGATATTCCTTTCAGCATCTTGCCTTGTACACGTATATCTGAATGGCTGGATATGTGTTTTTAATGGTACACGGAGAGTCAAGAGCACCTCTTTTCCGTACTACCCAGATACCAGAAGTCAGGGCCTTCCACTGGTAGCAGTTTAGAAGCTGCAGGAAAGGAGGAGCAGAACAGGAGCTGTAACATGAGGAGAAACTGGAGAGACAGGAGAGAGAGGAATGGGTCTCAGTCTTGTGTATGTTATTCAAACTGCATTTTATTATCAGGAGTTAGGCAAGATTCTTTTCATTGCTTTTTTTTTTATACTGCAAAATTACCATTTTTTAGGTATCTTAGCATATATGATTTTACATCTAGGAGCCTCATGAGACTCAAGTTATAAACAGTAGGATTAATAAGAGGATCTCGCAAGTTAGCCATATATAAGTAAAATTGATAGCTTTTCTGTATTTACAATAAGCACACAGAATGGAAAATTAGAAAATTTTCTTTCACAACAATGAAAAGAACTATAAAATACTTAGAAGTAAATTTGACAAGTATACCATAGGAGTTATGCAAGAGGGAGACTCAAAATAACCCTGGAATGATCTTCTGGAGGGTGGACCCCTTGTAGCACAGGTGTCCCCTGCTAGGTGAGTGTTTTAGGAACCCATCTGTGTCAGGTGCCAGCTGTTGTTGTTGTGAGAGGCTGTGTTTGGCTTCAGTGAAATTGTTTTGAAGACTCTTTCAAGGCATTTATTTGCCCATTTCATGTCAGGTAATTTATAGTGCACCTGCCCACACCTTGCTGAGTGTTCAGCAGTTTTTGACCAAAAACATGACCCCTGTGCCACCCTTCCTATATACACAATCTCACTCCAGCGACTTTTTTTTATTTCCCTGGATGAAAAATATCCTCAAAAGGAAACATTTTGCTGATGTGGAAGAGGTGAAACAAATAACAGAAGAAATCGAGGAATTTCAAAAACTATTTTAAGCAGTGGAAAAAAAGTCTCGATAGGTGAATTGCATCAAATGGAGAGTACTTTGAAGGTGACTGAAGTTTAAATATGTAAGAATAAATACACAATTTTTTATAAATAATTGGATTCCCCCTTGTGTGATAACCATGGAAACATACCATGTTTCATAAACAGAAAGATATACCAAATTATTTGATGGTGTGGGGAACTTAAAATGATAAAAGTATGATTTCCCAAATTAGCAATTATAATTAGAATGGAAGCAAGTTTTTTTTTTTTTTTTTTAATGTTAGGGGAAAAAATGACCACATAGTTTATGTAGAAGACCAAATATCCAGTAATAGCCAAAGAAAGAATATAAAAGAGAGATGCACTTGCCTTACCAGATGTCAGAACATAAACACTATAATGTAACACAGTGGAGGAGAGGATTTCACATTTTCATTATTGCAATTCACAGTAAATACATTGTACATGTATAACAACACTTGATATACGTATTTGTATGTATATATTTAAAAATAGAAATGTTTTGTAAAATATATACCCTCATTACATATGATGTACACTATTATTTTTCTATTTTCTGTTTTTAAAAATACCAAGTAAAGCCTACAAAATTGATTTCAAAAATCAACAAATAATCCCCATAGGTGGCTTACAAGACACTACAATAAAGAATCTGGAGGACAAAAATCATTATATTTGATCATTTAAAATATGATTAAGATGGTATTTTAGTAGGAAAGGGTTAAACCCAATTTGTAGTACATATGAAGTAAATTTTATATAGATTAAAGATTTAAACTAAAAATTTTAGAAGAAAATTTAGGCAACTGCATTTATAATCTGTAAGTACAGAAGAATTTAATGAATACAAAAACCATGAATACAAAAACCAAGAAGATATGTTTAGCTCTCTAAAAATATAATATTTTATCTGACATAAGGTACAATATTAGAATTAAGACAAAATGTTTACAAAGAAGAAAACAGTAAACTGGTGGCTGTCTAAATATATAGAGAGAATCCCTGAAAGTTTACAAAGGCAAACAAAACAACTTAGTAGAAATAAAAGATGAAAAAAGCAGTTTAGAAAAAACAAACTAAATGACCAGTGGATGAAAGAAAAGAGCCTCAGTCTCAGCAAGGAAGTGCACATTACAAATCCAGTGATGTTATTTTATGTCCATTAAATTGGCAAAGGTTAAAATTATACTTTGGAAAGCAGCTTGGCATTTCCTCAAAAGGCACAACCTAGTTTCCATATGACCCAATGATTCCGATTAGATACATAAAAAACATGCATCCACACAGAAACCTGTACAGGAATGATCATAGCAGCAGTATACATATAAGCCAGTAGTTGGAAACAACCCAGAAGCCTCTCAACTAATGAATGGGTAGATAAAATATAGTGGACTCTTACTGGTAATAAAAGAAATGAAATACTGATACTGCTACGACATGGATGAACCCTGAAAACAATGTTAAATAAAAGAAATCAGTCACAAAAGACCACACATCATATGGTTCCAGTTATATGAAATGTCCAAAGTAGACAAAACTGTAGAGACAAAAATAGATTAGTGGTTGCCTAGGACTTAGATGAATGGGGGAATGCAACTGACTTCTAAGTGGGCGCAGGGTTTCTATCTTTTGGAGTGATGAAAATGTTCTAAAATTAGGTAATGGTGATCCTTGCATAGCTCTGAGAATATATTACAACCATTCAAGTGTACATTTAAAGGCTGAGTTTTATGGTATATGAATTATTAATATATCTCCATAAAGATATTTTTAAAGTTAAAATCACCCATTTCTGGCAGAGACGCTAGGAAGAAGGTACTTGTGTACCTGATTGGTAGATACCTGAATTATTTTTACTTTGTTAGAAACCATCTCGCAACATCTCTTCATTATTTAATATATACATATCCTTCAAGCCAGTGGTTCCATTTATGAGTACCTAGCATATACTACTAATATATAAATAAAAGAATTGATATATGAGAATCTTAGTACAATGATATTTATATGAGCCTTACTTGTGGCTACAACAAATTGGAAACAATGTGAATGCCCCTCAGCATAGTTGATATAGATGTGTATGATTTTCCGAAGCTACAGTTCAGTAGAGGAAATGTTTTTCTATAGTTTCTTATAATTGGATTTATTTTCCTATCAACCAGCATCTTTCTCCTCCTCTTGTTTTTGCCTAATGGTAGGAAATTGAATCAAGTCACTCACACCTAGAATTTTCTCCCTCTTCCATTCCTTTCTGGGATTATGGAATTGCTGCTTAGGCAGTTGATACAGTCTCATGGCACAGAGGTATTCAGTGTGTTTCTCTACTCAGATGTACTGTTATATTTATGGTTTTAGGTCAACATCTATGTCTTCTGTTAATCCCTAAGATAACCGGTGTGCAGAGCACCACTGTTAACAGTCTTCCCATACAGTTGCATAGTGCCGGAAATGTTCACGCAAGAGAGCAGAGTAGGAAATGGAAAAGACCAGCTCCTTATTCGTTGTCATTCCCTTCTCTATTTTCCCCCACTTCCTTCTTTTCTTTCTTGCCCCATTCCTCCATATTTCCTTCTCTTTCATTTCTTTTCTTTTTTTTTTTTAAAGATTTTATTTATTTATTTTTAGAGAGAGGGGAAGGGAAGGAGACAGGGAGAGAAACAGCAATGTATGGTTGCTCCTCACATGGCCCTCACTGGGGACCTGGCCTGCAACCCAGGCATGTGCCCTGACTGGGAATCGAACCGGGACCCTTTGGTTCCCAGCCCGCGCTCAATCCACTGAGCTACATCAGCCAGGGACCTTCTCTTTCATTTCTGTAAGCTGAAGTTATATGAATTCTTCCCAAATGTTGGTGAACTTAGTATTTTCATTGGAAATTGAATTAAATGCAGTATCTGCTGCATACTAGATTGATGATCATGGATTGTTGAATTTAGGGGTTTTTGACATGTTAAGAAGCAAAGAGAGTTAAGACATCTCTAAAGGTTACAGAGAGCTTGATGAAGTTAATTGATTGACAAACCTGTTTATGATAATCAGGTTCCTTCATAGCCAACAATAGTAGTGTTTATTAAACATTTATAAGTAGGTATGCAAATATTAAGATTAGTTATATTAACAGTTTAGGAAATGTAGTAGTCTTACAATGAAATAAAGTACAAATCATGGGAAAGCATAATATGCAGTTCCTAATGCAAGAGGCATTACTAAATATGAAAGTACAGCCAATCCTTTTAAAGATTTATGAAGTTTGTTAGGACTTAGAATGTTATGAGGAAATAAAAAAATACATACAAAAAAGTAGTTTGGTTAACCTAGCATGTTTATGTTGATAATTTCTCTTTAAAGGTGATTATTTTTTCTTTTAATCTGTTTACTAGGAAAGCAGGTACAGAATTGTCTTATGAGACATACATGGAGAGAAGTAATTATTCCTTATAAGTAATTTTATGTTTATGTCACAGATGTTAATTTTAAAATTAAACTACTTTTTAAAAATAGCTTAAATTTAGGATTAAAATTTGAAATATGTGAGTAAACTACGGTACTTTCATAGAACCTTGGTATTTTTTCTATGTATAAAAAATTGCATGTGCACGGGTCTGATAATTTTTTAAGACTTAGATTCATTTCACTTTAATATATAAACATAAAAAGTTGATTAGCACCATGGAGAATTTATTAAATTATAAAATAATGACAACCAGTGATTAAAAAAAGAATCAGAAACAGAAGTTTTTTAAAAAGAGAAATTTGTATGTAGTTTGGAATATATATTAGTAGTCTCAAGTACAAATATTTCTTAAACTTCCTTTCAAGTGAAATATTTTAGAAATGTACTTAAAAATGAAAAGGTCAATAATTAATGAATATGTATAATTTAGCTGTCATTAATGTAACACATTTTTAGTCTCATTTAGTTAAGAATTTATTTTTTTGTTTTTTTTTAAATTTGTGTAAAGAGTCAATTTTAGTTAGCCCTGGCAGACATTAAAATATTTCGGCCTGTACTATTTAGGTATACAAAGTGGCGCTGATAAAAAATGTAGGTAAGTCTTAAATGCAGGACAGATTTGAGCAGAATAGATACACTAGATCACCTAGCTAGCCTAGGAATTCCAGTATGTATGTGGATTATATCAGTTATAAAGGTCACATCACAGATCAGTGGGAAATTAAAGGATTATTTAATAAATTATGTTGGAAAGATCGATTAAGTATTTGGAAGTAAAAGATTAGATTCTTTATAACATGGAAAATGTGAATTCTGTTTTGTTTTTTTTAAAGATTTTATTATTATTATTTTTTTAATTTATTTTCAGAGAGAGGAGAAGGGAGGGAGAAAGAGCAATGTATGGTTGCCTCTCACATGGCCCTCATTGGGGACCTGGCCCGCAACCTAGGCATGTGCCCCGACTGGGAATCGAACCGGGACCCTCTGGTTCCCAGCCCGCGCTCAATCCACTGAGCTACACCAGCCAGGCGGAAAATGTGAATTCTAAATGATTATAGATCAGTACAAAAAATGGAAAATACCAAAACAATTAGAAAACTATATTGGTGAATATTTATGTGTAAGGACTTTCTAAGCATGAAAATAATAGCAGAAACTACAAAGGAAAATAGATATATTTGACTTTATAAAAAATATAAAACTGTGCATGACAATGATAAGGCATATGTTAAAGTGGAATAATATTTTCCTCACAGAATTAACATCTTTATATATAAAGAGCTTTCACAAAATGATAAGGATAAAATGTAACATTCCAATAGAAAGGAACAAAGAACTTACACAGACATGCCTTAAAAGTTAAAATAGCCCTGACTGATGTGGCTCAGGGGTTTGGACATCATCCCACAAACTGAAAGGTCTCCGGTTTGATTCCTGGTCAGGGCACATGCCTGTTTTGTGGGTCAGGTTTCCCAGTTGGGGGCATGCAAGAGGCAACCAATCAGTGTTTGTCACCCTCTCTTTCTCTCTCCTTTCCCCTTTCTCTAAAAATAAAGAAATAAAATCTTTTTTAAAAGTTTAAATAAATGTGGATAATAAACTGATTAAAACATGATTAAAATAAACTGATTAAAATTCATTAGAAACCTAAGAATTGCTCATTTCAGTCATAAAGTACCATTTGAAAAAATCTCTTAGATTAGCAAATATATGAAAAGTAATAATACTCAGTAATGACGAAGCATGCACTGTTGAAGAGGAGTGTACATTGTGCAAATTGACAGTATGCTAAGGATTTGTACCAACTTATGAAAATATGTTTATGAGCTGTTTAACATGGATGATCGAACATGTGTGCTTATTCTCCTTTCTGAAAAAAAAACCCACTAAAATAACAGTAAAGACATATAAATATATATACCCCAAAAGACAAAGAAAATGTAAGAGAATAGAATAATAGGTGAGAG
Source organism: Micronycteris hirsuta (assembly GCA_004026765.1). Classification (NCBI taxonomy): domain Eukaryota; kingdom Metazoa; phylum Chordata; class Mammalia; order Chiroptera; family Phyllostomidae; genus Micronycteris; species Micronycteris hirsuta. The sequence goes on from PVJI01016052.1 coordinate 14,885, forward strand.
GCAACAAAAATTAGAAGGAAAGTAGTTGAACAAATGGTAATTAGCTTAGGAGAGTGGAAGAGCTGAACCCAAACCTCCATCACGAAGGAGCCCTGTTAGAACAAGCCAGTTTTACTGCAGAATCCTGGAAAAGCAGCCACCCGGCATCTCATAGTTTGTATACAAAGAGGTATTCCCAGTGTCTCCCTCCTGTTTGGTTCTTAGACCACTAGTATCCAGGCTTATGTGCTACCAGGCAGACAATTGGACACTTCCTTCCTGACAATACTAGCCTAATAGAAAAATAATGCACATTTTAATATTTGCACAGCCCCAGTTTAATAGCCAAGTCTCAGTCTGTTCACCCCACTGGGAATCCCAGTAGTTGATATGTGCTGCTAATGATGGATAAGAATCTTCTGATTCATGTCTTATTTCCTCCTAACTATGAAGATACAACCAAGGATCATCAGACTTTTAGGGAATGTCTTCATTATGGAAGACAAAGATCAAAATAAGCAGATGGAAATTTACAAATTAGCAAATACAGATAATGCCAGGAACAGAAGAAAACATCATCATTATCATCATCATCACCACTACCACCACCTCCGCTAGCACTATCACCACCTCAGAAAAAAATGAGAAAATATTTTGTTTATGAAACAAGATGCTATACAAAAAAGGAATATTCAGAAAACAGGAAGAGCTCTTGGAAATTAAAGCTATGGAAGTAGAAATAAAAATTTCAATAGAAAGTTTTAAAGGCAAAGTTGAGGAAGTTTCTCAAAAGACTTATCTAAGAAAAAGAAGAAGATAAAAAAATATGAACAGTAAAATGACGACAAACTCATAACTATCAACAACCAGACCTAAAAACATAAAAGCAGTGCCCTGGCTGGTGTGGCTCAGTGGATTGAGTGCAGGTCTGTGAACCAAAGGGTTGCTGGTTCAGTTCCCAGTCAGGGCACATGCCTGGGATGCGGGCCAGGTCCCCAGTGTGGGGTGCTTAAGAGGCAATGACACATTGATGTGTCTCTCACTCTCTTTCTCCCTCGCTACCCCTCTTTCTAAAAATGAATAAAAATAAAATCTTATAAAAACAAAAGCAAACTAAGGAAACAACTGGAATAGGAACAGAATCATAGAAATGGAGATCAGTTGGAGGGTTATCAATGGGGAGGGAGAGGGGAGGAATGGGGGAAAAGGTACAGGGAATAAGTAGCATAAGTAGCAGGTACAGAATAGACAGGGGGAGGTTAGGAGTGGTATGGGAAATGGAGAAGCCAAAGAACTTATATGTATGACCCATAGACATGAACTAAGGGAGGGGAATGCAGTTGGGAGGGGAGGTGCAGGACGTAAGGGATAAGGAGGAGAAAAATGGGACAGCTGTAATAGCATAATCAATAAAATATATTTTTTAAAAAAGGTGATACAAAAAGAAGGAAAATTGAAGGAATAGCTGCTGCTAGAGTCTCATAATTCTAGAGTCATATGTTTTGAGCCAAGGCACTGACAGTTTTTTGTTCTGAATTATCTTGTCCAAGGTGTTTGTATACAGAACAGCCTTAGAGGATGGAAATAGTGACTCCCTTAGGAGCCAAGGGCAGATTTGCTTGCTGTCTAGTGTAATAAAGATAATGTATTTCTCCAAGGCAAACATTGGACAGATTTTTTGCAGTCTCTTATAAAAGATTTTGGATCTCCTAATCTCGTCTGTTACATAAACCTACTGTGTGCATAGCACCTATTTAGGCCCGCCACTGTATCATCCCCGTGGGACTTGGGGAGCAAGAAGAACTGGCACAGACGTGAAGCTCAGGCTGCCATGAGTAACAGTTCCTTGTCTCTGACCCAGGAGTCTCATGTTTTCTGCTAGTTGGTATGAAGCGTTTCCAGGCCAGCTTGTTACTTTGGAAACAGGGTAACATTTCAGACCTTTCACAGTTTTAGGCAATAATTGATGAGGGCCAACATCTGACTAATAAAAGTACTGAAAAATAGAACAGAAAAAAGCAGAGGGAGAGTATATTAAATAATACAATAAAAATTTTCCAAAACCCTGTGGCTGGTTTACTAAGTGCTCAATACTTTGAAACAAATAGACTCCATGCTGAGGAACATCATTTTGAAATTTTAGAGCAGTAAAAAATACAAAGACCCTAAAACAACCCAGAGAGGGAAAAAAAAGGCCACAATAAAAAAACAAACAAGAATCATGCAGCAAAACTACAGTAATCAAAACAATATGGTACTGGCAGAAAAATAGTCACACAGACTGATGGGACAGAACTGAGAGCCCAGAAATAAACCCACATGTATGTGGGTAACTAATTTTTGATAAAGGAGCCAAAACCCCTATGGAGAAAAGAAAGCCTCTTCAATAGTGGTGCTGGGAAAATTGGAAAGCCACACATAAAAGAATAAAACTAAACTGCTATTTAACACCATACACAAAAATTAACTCAAAATGGAGCAAAGATGTAAATATAAGACCTGAAACAATTAAATACACAGAAGAAAACATAGTTCTAAACTTAGGGACCTTGGTCTCTGAGAGGACTTTATAACTTTGACCCCATAGGCAAAGGGAGTAAAAGCAAAAATAAATGAATGGGACTATATCAAACTCTAAAGCTCTTGCACAGCAAAAGAAACCATCAGCAAAACAAAAAGACAACTAATCAAATGGGAGCAGATACTTGCACACAATATTTCTGATAAGGGGCTATATTCAGTATACATAAAGAACTTACATAACTCAGCAGCAACGAAAAGGTCCAGTGTAAAAATGGACAGAGGGCTTGAATAGATACTTTTCCCAGGAAGACATGAAAATGGCCAACAGATATATGAAAAGATGCTCAACCTGTCTAGCTATAATGGAAAAGTAAATCAAAACTGCGACTACCACCTCTAAACTGCGACTACCACTGCGACTAGCCACACCTGTTAGCGTGGCTATTAGCAACACGACAAGTAATAACGAGTGTTGGAGAGGTTGTGGAGAAAAAGGAACCCTCGTTCACTGCCGGTGGGAATGTAAGCTGGTGCAGCCACTGTAGAAAACAGCATGGAGGTTCCTCAACAAATTAAGAATAGAGTTACCACATGACCCAGCAATCGCTCTGCTGGGTATCTACCTGAAAATTTTAAAACATTTTCTTGTAAAGATATGTGTACCCCTGCATTCATTGCAGCACTATTCATGGTGGCCAAGACATGGGGACAAACGAAGTGCCCTGTGGGTGATTGGACAAAGAAGATGTGGTGCACATACACAGCACAATGCTAATCAGCCGTAAGGAAGTTGACACGCTGCCATTGGCGATGACATGGATTGATCTTGAGAGTATGTGTATTATGCTGAATGGAATAATTTAGGTGGAAAAGGACAAGAATCATAGGATTTCATTCATATATTGGATATAAAACAGAAAGCAACCTGAACAAACAAAACAAGCAAAAAACGTGTTGTGCCAGACAACAGCATGGTGGTTAACAGAGGAAGGGAGGGCGCAGTGAGGTTGAAGAGGGCGAAGGGATCAAATATGTGGTGATGGAAGGAGACCGAACTTTGGGTGATGAGCGCATGATGCAGTAGACACATTATGTATTACAATACTGCACAGTTGAAACTTACATCATTTTATTAATGAATGTCACCCCAATAAGTTTAATAAAAATATAAAAAAGAACAAGAATGTTACCACACTTCTCAACAACAGCACTTAATAAGACAGTGAAAAAATATCTTCAAAATTATGTGAGAAAATAATTTCCAATTTAGGATTTTATTCACTGCTAAATTATCCTTAAAATATCATGGTGCAAGAGAGAATGAAGTCTCAAATATTTTTTCCCATTCATCCTTCCTTAAGAAATTTCTGGAGGTATGGTTTGTTGAATGAAAAACCTAAAACATAAAAGTATATCATCCAGGATACAAGAGATTGATCCTTCATGGTGAGATGCTAGTGACGTTTCCAGACTGATGGTGAAGGGAAGTCTTGGGGTGACAGCTGTCTAGCAGCTCAAAGAGCAAAGACTCTAGTATCTCAATAAATCGGGAGGGGGGGGCCTGTATGTTTTAAACAATTTCATTTTACTCCTTGACGGAGGTGTAGCGTCCCCTTTTTTTCTACTGTTCTCATCCATATTCCAGATTTTCTCTGGATCCTCCTGTTTGAATTATAAGGCTTCTTGCTAATCCTTTACTATTTTATACAATCAGTAGAATGCAACATCTTTTTTAATGCACCCCTGCACAGTGTACATAATGATGATACAGTGTAACCTTTTTGTTCTCTTTCATTCAGACAAGCTGCTCACAAAATTACTGTTAAAGCTATGTATCCATTAAAAATTTAGTGTGCTAGAGCGGGTCCCATCAGGCGCTGGCTTAAAACATAGAAGGCTATTTTTTAAAATGCTTTGTTATACCTATTTAATCCTAGAGATCTTTTTTCCCCCAGTATAACTGTTCCATATAATTTCCCGGTATATCCATTGTTTCTCTGGGGATTCTGTTGGCATTTGAGTGGGGCAGTTCTTTCGTTGTGCGAGACTGGAAGAGTGGTCGGTGTGTTAGAGGATGTTTGGCACGCGTGGTCCTTCCACACTGGCTGCCAGTGGCCCTCCTTGGTCATCGTGATACCACACAGCGCCCTCACCTTTTCTGAACCTCTCCCCTCCCATGGAGGGCAGTACTACCTTCTGTTAAGGAGCATTGCAGGTAATTGTTTGCAGTGTGTGCCCACAGGACCTTTTATTTGTATAGTCTAGACTTTTAATATTATAATTGCGACATTTAAAAATAAGTATACAAATGTTCTTCAACTTACAGTGGTGGTGCATCCTAAGAAGCCCATCGTAAGCTGAAACTGTCGTTAAGCTGAAGATGCATTTAATACACCTAACCCACCATATGCATCATAGCTTAGCCTCACCTACCATAAACATGCTAAGAACGCTTACATTAGTCTATGTTTGGGCAAACTCATCTTACTCCCACTGCCCAGCATCACGAGAGTATTGTAACATATTGCTAGTCTGGGAAAAGATCAGAATTCAGATTTGAAGTGTGGTTTCTCCTGAATGCTTATCGCTTTCGCCCCATTGTAAAGTGGAAAAATTATAAGTTACGCCGTTGTAAATCGGGGACCCTCTGTAATTCAGAATCTGTCCTCACTTTTCTACATTCTAAGATATTGTTTTGGACACAGCAATTCCAGCTGAGCACATGGATTTGGGTAGTTTTTCATTTCTGTCCTTGTTTATAGTAACTCTGTATATTGTTTCACTGTAACTATTTTGGCATTTTAAGGCTTTTCTGTTGCAAGTAAGGCCTGCCTAAGTATACCTAAAGGTTGACTGAAATGTCTATCGTAAAAAATCTGATATCTTTTAAAAAATTTGCCTATTGAATTATGGATATTTGGAAACTCATCAAAATGTTGCTAAACCCTTTTGATGAGTTTCCAGATATTAATAATATTATTCCCCTTCCTAGGGGCTAGATTGCTCCAAAATGTCATAGAACTTTTCCTAATAATGGCATCTGTAAAACTGAGGTCTAGTGAAGAATAGTATTACTATTCATTTATTTTCAAATTGTAAGGCAAGTACTTGAACTACTTAGAGGTCATGAACTTTTTTTTTTTTAGTATCAACTGGGATATGGTTTTAAATTTCTACAAATTAATCTCATCTATTACATAATAACTTCTAGCAGTCACTTCCAAAAATCTCACTTTTCAAGGAATAAATGAAACTCGGAGGGTGTTTGAAAATAGTGATCAGTTTTCCAGTACCATTTCATCATCACCCTTTGTAAGTTTGCAACATTTGTCCGTCTGAATTTGTCATCATAGTTTCCTATATTTTAAATTTCTGAGTTAGAAATGAAAGGTGTGGTCCTTACTAGTCAGTAAGTAGTCTAAAATAAAAACAGATGCTAGTTTTCACCAGATTCGTAAAGGTTTAGAAGTTGAGAATAGCTGATGTTTGTGACGAGGCTGTGAGATGGACATGCTCATGAATTGCGGATGGGAGTGTGAGTCAATACAACCTTTCTTAAAAGTAATTTGTATTTATACATAATACTGGTAATTCGACCTCCAGAACTTTATTCAAAAGAAGGGGTTGGATTAGAACAGAAAGATTTACATTTCAGACTGTCAGGATAGCATTTCTTGGGAAACAGCATAATGCAATACAGTGTCATGGAATTGAGTCCAGCCTTCGTCATTTAATGACTGTCTGGTTTTGGGCACATCTCCTAGTCTTTCGTTCTCAAGTCATGTATGCAAATGCGATGGTGACAGCAGTAACAATAATAACAGCAGAGCGGACAGTGGCAGCTTCATGGGGGTTAAATGCTGCTGGGTGTATCTCGTTAGGTCCTCCTCCAGTTTTCCATAGCAGGTGTTCCAAATATTTGCTACAGTTTTTGTGGTTCTTCTTCACTTCTATTCCTTTTAATGCTTAACTGATGACTTAGCCCCCTAAGTCTGGAGAAAATTGAGATCATTTGACAAAAACCCCTTTAATATACTTTGAATGCACCTTCAAACTTAGTTGTATCTTTATGAGTCTTTGTATTTTCTGTTCATCTCAAAGGAAGAAGGGTGTGAATTGTATCAGAGATCACTGTGCTCTCAGTCAGGAGCATTGGTTATGCTTTTCATTTACACTCTCCACTGCTGACTTAGGTGTTTTTAGTCCTTAAAAAAGTCTTCCTCTATTCTGCTTTCCCTTTCCCTTCCAGCTTCACTTTCTCCTTTTTTCTCTTATTGATGTTTTAAAAATAAACTAGTCCAGCACCGGAAAAACAAACAAGCCAATTAAACGAGCAAAGAACTTAGTAGACATTTCTCCGAAAAGGATATACAGATAGCCAATACACACATGAAGAGATACTCAACATTGCTAATCAATAGGGAGATGCAGATCAGAATCACAATGAGACACCTCTTCACATCCATTAGGATGGCTGTTACCGAAACAACAAGAAAAACAGGAAATCCTGAGTGCTGCTGAGGAGGCGGGGAGATTGGAACCCTTGTGTATGGGTTCTGCTGATGGAAATGTGAATTGATACAGCCACTGTGGAAGAGTGTATGGTGGCTCCTGGAAATATTAAACCCGAATCACTATTGATCCAGCAATTCCACTTCTGAGTACATACCCAGAAGAATTAAAAGCAGGAATTCAAACAGATATTTGTACCCCAGTGTTTACAGCAGCATTTTTCACAATAACCAAAAGGTAGAAATAATCCAAATGTCCATGAATGAATAGATGAACAGAATGTGGCAAATACACTCAGTGGAATATTATTCAGCCTTAAAAAGGAAGGACATTGCTGATATGTGCTTGAACCTTAAAGATGTTATGCTAAGTGAAGTAAGCCAGACGCCGAAGTATAAAAATTGTACAGTTCCACCTAGAATAGTCCAGTTCCTAGAAACAGCAAATGGAATGGTGATGGTCAGGAGCTGAGGGAAGAGGGTCTGGGAGTCACTGTTTCGTGGGCACAGAGTTTCCGTGTGGGATGAACAGGAAGTTCTGGAGGTGGTGGTGGTGATGGTTGTGCACCCGTGTGAATGTACTTGAAGACACTGACCTGTACACAAGCGTGATTACTGTGGTCAATTTTGTGTTATGTCTATTTTACCACAATAAAAAAGGAAACTAGCTCTGTTCTTCTCTTCCCTCTCCTTTTTTTTGCCCTGATCTACTTTATTGTAGTTTGTATCCCAGTAACTGCTCTCTGACCTTGCAAAGTTTAGTAAAATTTCTCAATTTTCTTATCATCCCTATCTTCTACTTCTTTGTGGTATTGTGCTCGGACCTAGGTGTTTTTTTTTGTTTTGCTTTGTATTTGCTCTTGGACCATCACCATATGCTGCTTTTACTCCTATCTCTGATTTCTTCCTCTGAAAAACTTTTGCTGATCTTCTCCTAAACCTATCTGTAGGCTTCTGTGTCTTTTACAAATTCATACTGAGCATGCACCTCCTACTGTTGAAACTACCATAATAGTTTTCAGTTGTCACTTACGTGCCAGTGACCCCCAAATATTCTCATCTCCTTCTTGGGTTGCAGAACAACATGGAATTGCCTGTAAGACAGCTCCACCTGGATCTTAAGCACATTGTGTAAAGAATTTAACCCTTCACTAAATAGTTCCTCTATTATGTTTTATATCTTAATGTCACTACATCCTTAGTCATATTGGTTCAGATTCTTGGACTTTTTTTCTTTCTCTGTCATTCCTCCCTCCTTTACTTTCCTCCCTCCCTCCATAACTCCTTCATTTTCTTCATCCCTTCCTCTCCCTCTCCTAATGTTTATATATAATTGGTTTTAATTCCTTTTTATTCTAGTTCTTAAATGTATCTGAAATTCATCTACTTTTCTTACTAGTTGTATACCTATAAACACCATATTTTACATTTAATCATAATCATCATCATAAATAATTAGTACCATTGAAAAAGTTATCACTCATTTTATACATGGATAAACTTAGGTTTAGAGTAGTTTAACTTACCTAAGATCTTCTATTTTGTAAGTGGCAAAGCCAGAATTTGGATATAGGTCTGAGTTCAAAGCCCTTCCTCTAACTACTGTGCTGTAGTTCCCCCTATGAACATTGTAAAATTTTTATGAAGGAAGTGGTACCCAGCAAATGTGATGAATGAGATGTCAACAGATGTAGTGCATGCTATGGTTAATTGAAGCCATATTTTGGAAGAACTAAATATCAACAGAGCTAGCTCAATACTCAGCACATGAGTATCCATGTATTTAGAATCTGTCTAAGAAGAACCACCCTCTTTACAGTTCTGTTCTTGATTTCCTTCTCCACCCCAGTCGTCCCTGGCTGTCCCATGGGGGCTTGAGACAAGGCAGAGATCTGAAGGGACATGGGCACAAATATCCTCATCCTTATAGGAGAGGATGCTAAAGGTTATCTTTGCTTCTTTAAAATTTTACCAATAGTTGGCTCATTTGAATCAAGAGTAAAGTTTCTTCTGTGTCTGGGTGTCCATATTTAGTTCTGATAGTTCAGCAGCGTTAGGCAATGATAGGCTTTTGTGATCTATTCTGATAATCTAACAGTATCACATGACTGCAGAAATATCTTTTCTGATTTCTATAAAACTGTGATGATAAATACCACATTTGGAATGTAACTCATTCACTATTTGCCTGTACTACTTCTCTGTCTGTTCTTCACCACTGAGGGCAGTCGGATAGTGATTTGTACAGAGTTGTAAGGAAAATGAGTGTCAGAGGGCCCTGGTCTCTAATACTTATGACTGGACCTTGAATACTTGAGAATTAGCCACACGTGACTAAAGTAAACAATCAGTAATTGAAAACAACTAGACAGGTGCACATTTCTTTCACAAGTCAAGTACTTTAGAGTTCATCACATTTAGAAAGAAAACATCCCTAATGAATATTAGACATTTGACCCTTTGTGTTGCTTTGAAGATTAAGATCTTGCTAGTAATTAACTTTTTTCCCTTTGAATTATGGCTTTATCATCTTAGTTACAAAGACAAAAGGCTTTCAGAAAACTTTTTGGTACATCATTGAAAACTCATAAAATTGTTCTTTTTAAAATATATTTTGTATAAACAGTAAAGACCTGTTAATATCATTTATAATGCATTTTCATGTTATTAACTAATATCTTCATATAATCATCATGGCAGTTCTAAATTGAGTTTTGGTCTTTTAAAATTCATTGTAATTTTGTAAATGTACGTGCCCAATATAAGTGATGTTTCCATTATCTGTGTTCCATTTTATCAAAATGCATCACATAGCTTCTGGTGTATTCTTAGATCTTCTAACTGTGTTTGTCCTAAGAGTTAAGTGTAGACCATAACATCAGGAGCAGGAGTGTGCTTTGGTGGAGGGTTGCTGGTGTTTGCGTCAGTGTCGACTTTCTGGGGGTTGAGGCAAACAGTGCTGGAAGTGATGGTCCTTTATCCAGGTCCTGGAAAGGGAAACGTGGTGTGTTCCTTGGCTTGTTTCCTAGCTGGATATTTCTACCTGCCTTTAAGATAGAGAATCTGTAAAAGGAAGAAAAAGTTCATTATACAGTGAAGAAAATAGAACCAGGCAACTCCTGCCCAGTGCATCCTGCGGTTCTATAGGAAGTTTTTAATTTATAGTGTGATGTGGTAAATTACCATTTTAGTTAAAAGAAAAAGATGAGGAAAATACATTCTAGTTTTTATCAATTGGCTGTCACTGTTATATGCCTATCCTAATAAACTTGACAGCAGTTAAATCCAGGGATTCATTAAAAGCAGTTTTAGAAGTACCATGGGAGAAAAAAAAAAGGAAAATGAATCCCAAGCAGATCTCTTCTCATACAGATCAAGGAACTGGCTGTTTAGATATAGACATATTAAAATACAGTACCTTCAGCTTCATGCTGGATACTTAGCAGTAGTTACATACTGACTAACAACAGATCGAAACAGTGCAACTAAGAGTTATTTAATCTGTCATCCAGATTGACCTGAAATTACCTTAATGTGCTTCCCAATAAGAGTTGAGATTGTCATTTACTTTAAAACTGACATAAGCATGCCCAAAGGCCCTATTTTATAATAAAGGAATCTATATCTTTAGTAACAGGTTTTTAACATTCAGAATTAACTTTTATTGTACAGATCATGTTTGGTAGGCAGTCTAGTGTATTTCAGGTATAATTTATAGTGATTTTTACATAGACACCGATTTCTTTCAAAGATTATTTTTACTTTGATATACATTCAGATTTATTTATCAATCTCTAATCAAGGAATTTAATTGTTTGATTTTGTTTGTGTATCTTTTTATTTACCAGTTCAAACTCCAAGGTTATTAATACTTTGTGAAAACAGAATAATATCCATGTTGCCTAATTTTGATTGAGAGACTTCTAGTGTAAAATGTGTCAAAAGACGTCTTATTCTTGTGGAATAAACATATTTACTTTTAGGTAATGTTATTAAGTCTATTAGATTGCTAGAGAGAGATGTAAAAAGTATGAATGGAAATGTTAGCACTAATTAATTTATTTCCTGCTAAGTAGCTCTGTCTACCATACCTAAACTTACTAAAATTTGTGATAGAGTAGATTTAACTGACATTTTAACAATTAATATTTAAGGGTTTCAGGCTTCTTACCTCTTTTTTCACATCTCGTTTGGCTGTTTCTGCAAAAAATAACATAAAATATTAATTGTAATGGACTATAAACCTTAGCCTGCTGTCTTCAGCTAGTACAGAAGTAGAAAGGGGCCGTTTCCGAGCGCTGTCGCTGATTAAACCAGGTCGAGGACCTTTGTCTGTGGGAAGGATCATTGCAGGTAGCGTATGGGATAAGTCATTATAAGATTTGTTTTTGTGCAAATATGTTAAACATTTTTATAATGACTACCATGACTAAAAGAGACTTGTTTGTTTAAAATACCTTGTCAAACTTTAGATAATTTATTTTAAAAGAAGTTTAGTTTATAATCATTTTAGGTACAAGCAAATGGTGTTACCCTTCAAAATTAATTTGGCTGAAATTAACTTGTGTCTCTGAAGAATGACTTTAGTTGAGCACAGAGCAGGGCTTCCTCGTTTGTTCTTCAGACTGTATTTCAGAAGAGAAAATGCCAGTCTTCAGACTTCAGCACTTCAAAGCCTTGTGATGATACTCTCAGGAGACCCATAGTAAAGCAGCTATAAAAACTCTGCCTAAAAACAAGGAGTTGGAATTTAACTTATTCTTAAACCGGAAAGTAAAAGTTTATTACAGTAATTCTTTAAGTCTTTTTCTTTATTTACCTATTTAGAGATCATTGTACAACTGGAGACAAGAATATTAATTATTTGAGTATTAGTGGGGCTTTTGTTTTTTTGTTGTTTTGGTACGACATGAAATACATTTTAAAGGTACCTTTTGGATTTTTAAGTGGAGTAAGTTGTGATAATTAAATAGTTGACATTTTTCATATCAGATTGAAAAAATTTGCCTAATGGCTTGAAATCATAAAATAATGTAAACGTATACCGATTTCTCACTGCTTTTGTAGAATTGTACTATCTCAATGTTAGGTCTTCTAGACTTTTAAAAAATCCATCCAATCCCTATATCTCTTATGTTGCATCCCACCAAATGGTTGTTCAATGAAGGATAATTGATAGACAAGCCATACCCCTGAAAGCAGCCCATTCTTTGAACTGCTAATCGGAAAATGTTACATCTAATTGAAAACAATGTATCATACTTTCTGTCCATTCATTCCAGTTCTCGCACTGAAGGCTACATAACATGAGCCCAGTCTTGGTTCTGTCTGCTGATCATCATCAGAAACTTGAAAGGCTCTTACTTTTCTCCTCCGTTATCCAAGACCCTGTCTCAAGGAAGACATTATGATATAGTAGTGCAAAGACTGTGGTCTTTAGGTGAGTCAGGGCTAGGCTCAAACATAGGCTTGCTAATTAATGGCCTTGTTACCTAGGACAATTTACTTACCTCTTACGGTCTAGTTCTTCATATATAAAACGGGGTTAATAAAAACTTCTCGAAGAATTTTTACAAGATAATGCAATGTACAGAACACCAGGCATATTCCAATACTCAACAAATTTTGGCTTTTGACAAATTTTCACTCTTCCTCTTCTTCTCCTCCCCTTTTTACCACTACCTCCACCCCCATATTTAGGAGAATGTATTTCAGAGCACAGTTTATTACTGGGGCAGAGGATGAGTTGAAGCAGGGGTGTCAGACTCATTTTCACCGGGGGCCACATCATCCCTGCGGTGCCTTCATAGGGCCGAATGTAATCTTAGGACCGTGCGGATGTAACTGCCCTGAACAGTTAAGTGAGGGCTCGGCGCTGTGGCCGGATAGAAACAAGGTGGAGGGCTGGATTCGTTTGCCACCTGTGAGTTAAAGTAAGGAAACAACAGGAGTCACTGGCTAATAGGGGGAGAGAATAAATCCACACTGACACCTTTCCCTATAACCATTAATTTTGATTGTGTGACTAATCCACTGATCCATGCAACTGATTGGTAAAATTGGGTATACATGTAGAAAAGTTTATTTGACACGAATACAAGATCCATGCAACTGATTGGTAAAATTGGGTATACATGTAGAAAAGTTTATTTAATAAGAATACAACTGGTGATATACTTGAATAATAAGTTGTTTTGGGAGTGTGCACTTGTTTCATTCTGTTTATGTCAAAGAAAGAAATGGCAAGCAAGCAAGCCGATAAAAGGAATCTATGCAGTAAATGCCCAGTTTCTTTTTTAAAATTTTTACCTGTTTATTTATTTTTTAAAAATTGCATTTTTTCGATCACAGTTTACATTCAACACTACTTTGTATGTTTTAGGTGTATAGCACAGTGGCCAGACAAGCATATTACACAGTGATTCACTTGATGTTTCCAGTACCCACCTGGCACCGTGCAGTTATTACAATATCATAAGCCGTGCTCCCCGTGCTGCCCTCCACACCCTTGTGACTGTTAGCTACTAGTCAGTGCGTCTTCATCCCTTCACCTTTTCGCTCGCCAGCCCAGCGTCCCCGCCCCTCTCTCAACCATCCGTCCGGTCTCTGCATCTGTGAGTCTGTTTCTATTTTGCGTGTTCATTTATTTGGTTCTTTCGATTCCACATATCCAGTTTTGTTTACATTTCATATTCCTACTATACAATTTAAAGTTATATTCATATTTGTAGCCACAGGATTTTACATTTGCTTAACTCTGAGTTTTCCCTAGTATGTTCGCCTAAAGCACTAGTTCTCTGGGATATTAACAGTTAACAAGTTAAAAAGGGCTTTATAGTATAAGTTAGTGAGATGCTTAAACACAAATTATTTATGTTTCTTTACTGTAGGACTTGTGATTATCTTTAATAAGCTGATAATGTGCTATGAAGTTATTAGAGGTTTAATGCACCACTTTATCTTTTGAGTACATGCTTTATTCATATATATACATATATATGTATATATAAATTTGTCAATATAGACAAGCTGAAATAAAATAACTATATGGTTAGGGGAGAAAAATCTTCCTTCTACTCTCTTAGCTTCTGTGGCTGGGCCACAGAATTAAATTGACATGAGACAGATTAATAGGTGAAAAACGTACACATTTTATTTAATATTTTTATGTGCACATGGGTGTCTTCATAAGGAAAATGAAAACTCAAAGAAGCAGTTAGGACTGAGAGCTTATGTACTTTAATAAAGAAACAGTAAGTTTGTGAAGAAATGTGAGACAATGGGGCAAGACAAGGGCTAGGGGCAGTCAATTGTGGGAAATGACTAGGAAATAAATGGAGAAAATAATGGAAGATGAGGGCTATTCCAGTAGGTTGGTTTGCATTGATTTATTTCGGTGTTGACTTCCAGACTCTGGTGATAAGAATGTGCTTCTCTTCCTGGTGCAGCAAAGGCGCCTTTCTCATAGGAAATTTTATGATCTGTTTTTAGGTGAAAAGGTAGAGGTGAAGGAACCCTTCCTGCATATCCTGTTTCTCAAGCACCTTCAGTTCAAAATAATCAATGACATTTTTGGGGTGGCATATTCTGAACCCATTCAACAGCAGTTCTCTAGAGTGTGGGTTGGCAAACAGTGGCCCATGGATCAAACCCAGCCTGCCACCTGTTTTTGTAAATCAAGTTTTATCTGAACACAGCCGAGTCCATTTGTTTACCAATTGTTTATGGCTAATTAAGTACTTACCAGGCAGAGTTGAGGAGGCAGAGTTGAGTACTTGCTATGGAATTGTATGGCCTGCAAAGTGTAAAATATTTACTATCTGGCTTTTTGCAGAGAAAGGAAAAAAAACTCCTTCTCTAATACCTTGAAATCACTTCTTCATCGTCATCATCATCAATATTTATGAATGTTGCTGACTTATAAAATTTACATATACCTTAATTTTACTTAAGTAAGAATTTGCATACTTTTCTATGCAAATGTAAATGAGAATGGTCTTTTTCATGACTTACAAGTATACATACAAAAGAAACTGTATACATTTTTACTTTACAAGAAAGAATAACCATATTCATGCTAAAATGGCTTGAACATAGGCATATGGAAATATTTGCTGAATTTAGTATTGATGAAAAATCTAAAAAAAGTTAATACAATATACAGGGATTCTTCGATATTTAAAATAAAACAGCATTTCTGAATTTTGAAAACATCTGTCAACCTATTAGGAAAACGTATTTTAAGTATGTCTTTCATGTGTAGAAAATAGACATATACACATTAAAAGTGCAGAAAATGATGAGATAGTATCTTTTTATCTGTTATTATGCACTTAAAATATCTTTTGCTACATGGATTACGAAAAAGGTAAATCACAGTAGTTTTTACTGCTTTACTACTTTACTGCTTTACTACTTTATGTGCCATTTATGTGTAGACATAAAAATTAGAGCGTATGTATGCAAGTATTTCTTGCTTTAAATGATTGAATTTGCATATGATTACAAAGACCTCTGCACGCCAGGCAGTCCTGCTTGCCTGTGGGTGCCCATGTGGAGTGGAGATGGAGGCAGTGAGAGACACGTTTGTGAATGTTGCATCTGCTCCTTGCCCCGAGTAGGTCGGACAGCCAGCATCTCTGAGCACGGCGCCTTCTCTGCTGATACCCCAAACCCGTCTTCCCTCGTCATACCCACAAGTCATAACACCACCTGTACCCAATGTGTGCTTACTGGTCTTGTGCATATTTTCGTTTTCCCACAGTATCTGTGAGGGGGTTGCCTGGAGGAGGAGTGGGCTGGACACATTCCCACCGAGGAATTCTGCAGTTTAGTAGCATTCTATAGTGGTTAAGAGCACCGACTTGGAAATCAAACTAAACCTTGTTCCAATCCTAGCAAAATGACTTAGTCGGTTTTCGAAATATTTAAAATAAGATTGTAATAATATGTCACAATGCTGTTACAAGGATTAAATTAGATAATGTACATGAAGTTCTTACTGTTGGGTGGAGTTTTTGTTCAGCACTCCATGAATGATAATCAGGATTATGGGTAGCGGTAGTAGTTTTTGTAACAATTATTAATATTCCTCATCTGTAAAACTGGGTAATAGTATTTACTACCTTAAAGGCAATGATTTAACCCATTTGAAGTTCTCAAAATAAATAATGTATAGCATATAATAAATATTTAGAAAATATTAGGCATTATCATCTGCAGTTTCTGCTTGACTCGGGTTCTTCCTTAGGCATTTTGATCAGTTTTCACATTCTGACTGGAAATCCCTTCCCCCTTTCTAGACTCACTCTCTCCTCCTTTCCAAATCTATATTAGGGATGTGGATATATTTGCAGACTCTACAGAATTATGTCTTTTTTACTTTCTGGCTTAAACTTGCAAGGCATAAATTGTCAAATTTGTTACCATAAAGTTAATTTTCATCCTATTGTTATCTTTTGAATGTATATTTTGTAGTAGTATTTCCTCTTTCATTTTCTCTTCTTTATTAAAAAATTAATATTCAGCCTTCAAAGAAGAGGTTTTTGGTTATTGATATTTTTCTTCTTTTTTCCTTTTATTGTATTTTACTCTTTTTTCTTTTTTTCTGCTTACCTTGGGTTTCATTTACTCTTCTTTTTCTAGTTTATTCAGGCGGAATTTTAGATCACTGATTTTAGCAATGTCTTTTCCAATACAAACATTTAAAGGTATACATATTACTGCAAGCATGTCTTATGTGCATCCAGACATTTTGGAATTTATTTTCATTTTTATTCATTTCAAAATATTTTCCAATTTCCTATGTGGTTTCTTCTTGTGTGATTTAGAAAAGTATTGCCTAATTTCCACGTGTTTGGGGAATGTTTCAAGTGTCTTCCTGTTACTGACTTCTAGTTTTACTCTACAGTATGGAATGTTCTGTGTGATTTTGGTCCTAAATTCATTGAGACTTGTGTTATAGACCACAATTTGGTCTGTTATTGTGATGTACTTGCAGAGAATTTGTATGCTCTTGTTATTGGGTGTAATGAAATAAATATCAGCTCTATCAGATTGGTTGATTAATGTTGTTCAAGTTTTGTATATTTTTATTGATTTTTTTACCAGTTTATTTTGAGATTTGATGAAATATACAATTATGAATTTTCCTTTCAGTTCTGCCAGTTTTTGCTTTGTGTATTTAAAGCTTTGTGTAAGTAATTAGTACACATCTTGAATATGGCTTTCTGAGGAGTCGGTCCCTTTGTCAGCATTAAGCTCCTGTTTGTCGCTATAATATTCCTTGTTCTAAAGTTTATTCTGAAATTAGTAAAGCCTACCCTGTTCTTTTTTCAGTGGAGGTGTGTTTTTTTCCACTTGCTTATTTTTAATTCATCTGTGTCTTAAATCTCAAATAGGTTTCTTATAGGCAGAATATCATTGAGTTTTATGTTTGTATTCACACTGACAATCTCTGCCTTTTAAGTGGAGTATTAAAATCCTTTCACTTAACATAATTATCAGTATTTAAATAAATTTAAATGTTTGGTTTTAAATCTGCCAATTGCTATTTGTTTTCTATTTGCTCTGTTTTTAGTTTCCTTTCTTTTTCTGTCTTTTGCATTGAATACTTTGTGTTCTTATTTTGTCTCCACTTGTGGTTTGTTAGTGAATCCCTTTGTTGCTGTAGGATTTATCATAAACATCTTTAAATAGTCTACTTTAAATAACATTATATTTTTCATGTATAACACAAGAACTTCAGAATGATATATCCGTCATTCTCTCTTCTATCCTTAGTGCTGTTGTCGTTACACGTTTTGATTCTATATAAGTTACAAACCTCACAATACATTATTATCATTTTTGCTTAAACAATTACTTTGTAAAGAAATTTTTAAGTGAGAAATATTTTTATATTTACCTACATATTGACCATTTTTCTCTCCTCATTTATAAGGCTACATTTCATCTGGTGTAATGTTCCTTCTCACTGAAGAATTTAACATTTCTTGTAGTATAGGTCTGCTGTAGTCCTTGTCTGTTGAATTCTTGAAGTTTTTGTGTTACTGAAAGAGGTTTTTATTTCACCTTCATCCTTGAAAAGATTTTTTTTTTTGTACTTGGTACATTTTCCCTAGAATTCTAGTCAACAGTGGTTTTCTTTTAGTACTGGGAAAATGGAGACACCTGTACGTGAACAACAACAAAAAATGTGAAAAAAAAGTTTTCATTGTCTTCTAGCCTCCATGGTTTTGGACAGTGAATCTTTTAATCATTTTTATCTTTGTTTCTTTGTAACGGGGTCTACACATTCTTAAAGGGCCAGATAGTGAATATTTGTGGCTTGTGACTCATGTGGTCTTTGTTGCAAGTACTTGTCTTTGGTGTCGTGTGAGAGCCGCAACAGAGAGCACGTCAGTGAACAGTTCACGCTGCCTGTTGACTGGCTGTGTTCTGGTCAGACTTTGTGAAATTGTGCAGCTGGCTCCCATGCTGAACAGTGGTCTGTGAGAACAAATCTTATCCGAATGCTTTTAAGATGTTATTTTTATCGTTGTTTTTCAGCATTTTGATTATGATATTTCCTTTGTGTGGTATTCTCTGTTTCTTAATGCTTGTTGAGCTTTGTAGATTTGGTAGTTTATAATTTTTATAAAATATGGAAAAATTTTAGTCGTTACTTGTTTTAGATATTTCTCTTCCTTCCCATTTGCCCACTTGGGACTCCAGTTGCACAGTTGTGGTTGGTACTGTGCCCCAGCTACTTGGGCTCCGTTTTTTCTTTCCCTGCCCTTTTTCGTTCTGTGCTTCATTTTGAGTAATTTCTTTTGCTATCTTAAAAGTTCTCTGCTGTTTCTTCTGTGGCGTCTGATCTGTTGTCAAGTCCATCCAATGTAATTTTTCATTTTAGATATCATTTTTTTTATTTCTAGAAGTCCTATGTGAGACTTATTTATACACTCTGTCTCTCTCTTCATATGTTCATGTCTTCCTTTACAGCGGTGTATAAGAGCTGTCTTAAGGGCTCTGACTGCTAAATCCATCATCTTTTTAATTTATGGGTCAGTTTTGATTGATTGATTTTTCTCCTGGCTATTGGTCATATTGTCCTTCTTTCTGTGCCTGTTTCTTTTTTTTGATTGGATGCTTATATATTTATTTTTTGTTGGCTGCTAGATTTTGGATTTTTGTTTTATTCATGTAGCAATTGTTCTATTGTGTTCCCAAATCAGTTTATTCTCTTTAGGATTGCTTTTAGGTTGTTTTAGGCGGACCCAGGGTAGGGTATTTATTTATTTATTTTGTTTTGTTTTGTTTTTTGAGAAAGCCCTACTGTCTCTGGTTTATTGTGGTTGAGCCTCACTATAAATTGTCACCTGATGCTCTGCCAATGATGAATCCTGGAAGTTGTTTGGCCTGTTGCTTTTGATGTTTTGTGTTCCTGTTCCAGCTTCTTGTTATGCATGCATGGATTAGAACTTCCCCCAAAACTCAAGGACACCCTGTGCAGATCTCTAGAGCTCGGTCTCTGTGCAGCTCCCTCCTCTCCTGTGGTCCTACCCTGCCAATGCTAGCCACCGAAACCTTCTGGACTTCTGATCTGTCTCCTCGACTCAGTAAGAAGGTCCCACCCTGTCGGGGTCTCGCTCATTGTACTTAAAGTTTGGAAACTGCCCCTAGGCAATAAGTTTGGGCAGTTGAAGGACTTATTTCATCTTATTAGTTTCTATTCCTTTAAGGACCAGAAAACTGCAGCGAATTGTCCAAAATCTGAAAACCATTGTTTCTTACCTTTTGTATGATTTTCTAGTTGTTCAGAATGGGGAGATAATTCCTGTAGTATTTAATTTTTTTTTAATCCTCACTTCAGGATATGTTTATTGATTAGAGAGACAGAGAGAGACAGACCGAGAAAGAGAATCATCACTCTGCAGCCTCCTATATGTCTCCTGACCAGGGACTGAACCTGGAACCTTTTGGTGCATGGAATGATGCTCCAATCACCTGAGCCCCCCTGATCAGAACAATTGCTGTGGTTTTTAATCCTACATTGGCAGAAGTAGAACTCTGATTACCTCCTAACATACACAGATAGATACTATTTATAAATGTAACTTTACCATTTATTTGTGGGAATGATGGGTTATTATATCTTTTAGTTAAGAATTAAAAAATAGATTCATTTAGTTCAAGCTTCAAATTGTTTTATACATTTTTTAAAAGAAATATTGTTTAACTTCTCACTGGGATTCTTCAAATAGATTGCATTATTTGATGAGTGAAAATTTTTTCTTAACTCATAAAACCAAGAGCATAAACTAGTAAATTAGTATTTAATGTTTGTATTAGAATATTTTATACTTCTTATTTTCAAGAGGAAAATACTATATATGAAGTTGATTGCTCTGTTCAAAGCTTGTGACCTTGATAAGGTATAGAAATGATAAGATATCACAAATAGATCAAATTGTAGTAGAATCACACTCATGAATTAACTATAGTGTAAGATATAAACCAAGTATCATTGGTGCCCAGAGAAGAAGAGATTAATTCTTACCGAGGTATGAGAACAAGCTTCACCTGGAGGTGATATTTGAGCAGGGTCTTATAGATCTGGAAGAATGGGAGGAATTAGACTGGAATATTTTATTCTATTTACTTTTTTAAAATATATGTAGTTAATATCTTAATTAGTTGTTATCCCCAAGGAATCCAGTGAATAATTATCATGTGTAATGAGAATAGTTTCATTTCAAGTTTTGTTTGTTTTCTATTGCTGTGTAACAAAACAATTTAGTGATTTAAAAGCATTTATTATCTCACAGTTTTCATGGTTCGGGAGTCTGGATACAGCTTGGCGTAGTCTTATGCTTAAGGTCCAACAAAGTTTCTACTAGGTGTCAACCAGGTTGCTGTCTCATCTTTGGCACAGGGTCCTCTTGCAAGCTTTCTGGTTACGGGCAGAATCAGTTTCTCATGTGGTGGGACTGACAGGCTCTCAGCCCTGGAGGCAGCTTGCTGTTCCTTCCTGTGGTTCATAGCCGCAGATCACCTTCCTGCTTCTAGCGTACCTGTCTCTCTGACTTCTGCTCTGATATCTAGGCTCTCTTTAAAGGACTCCCCTGATTATGTCAGCTCCTCCCCCCAGATAATCTCCCTTTTGATTAACTAAGTCAACTGATTGTAGGGACCTTCACGACATCTTTAGAATCCCTTCATCTTTGCAATATAGTGTAACCTAATCACAGGAGTGATGCCCCATCATATTCACAGGTTCTAGCCATACTCGTGGGGAAGGGATTTTATAGGATGTATTCCAGGGAGAGGACATCTTGGGGGCTCTCTTAGAATTCTGCTGAACACACTTTGATTTATATTATTAATATAATTTGAAGAAGATAAGTACCATATTATTTCACTTATATGTGGAATCTAATGAAGAAAATAAATTAACAAACACAATTTAAACAGACTCGTAGATACAGAAACAGACTGACGACTGTCAGGGGAAGAGGGTTTCGGACTGGGTAAAAAAGGAGAAGGGATTAAGCAAAGAAAACAACTCATAGGCACAGATAACAGTGTGGTGACTACCGAGGGAAAAGGGGTGGGTGGGGAGGGGTAGGAGAAGGTGAAAGGGGCATGAATATCAACCCAATAAGTTGAATAGAAACAATTTAAAGAGTACAGATTTTATAGGGAGGATGTAGACTAAATATACTAACGTACTACCACTAATTAAACAGTTAAAAACAGCTATTTTCTAAAGTAATCATCATTGAAACCTTAGTAGATTGTTTTTTTTTTTTTTCCTTTTCTTAAAATATAGTTTAACTGAACTGATATGCTCATTATATCTTAAGAATCCCATTGAAACCTTGGAAGTTTTTCATTTGCTTGCCAATGAACATATACAATTATAAAAATCCTAGTGTTCTCTTTTTAAACAATTTTAGTACCGAGAGCTGTGCTGTTGACTGTTGTACAGTCCTGTGGCAGTGTTGTCCTAGCAACGCGAAGGGGGAGGCTGAGCACCGTTCACAAGCGGCGTGCAGTGTTGCTTAGCTACCTGTCTTTTTAATTTGACATACGAGGCATTTAAATAATATGTAGCCCTTAAGCTTTTAAGTGTTTGCTCATGACACATTGCAGTGTTTAAGTATGCTTTTCACCTTTATATTATAGCTGTTATTGTGAAAGGTTAAAAAATAAAAGTGTATTTAATAGCAATCAGTAGAGTACCTTAACTACACACACAAAGTCATTTTATGAGAAGCTCTATTATAGACACAAATTTAAAATATAAGCTATAATTAAATATGAACTTACCTCAAATTCAACTGTAATACAAAATACAGTAATAATTATATAAATTTGTCATTGAATTATAAGTAAAATCATTTTAGAATGTCTAAAATATTACCTATAGTTGTTTTAAAAATAGCAATATTGTTATACTCCAGGAATATCATTAAATATATACTGAAAAGTACTTTAGTATATTATGTTGCTGTCATGGTATTTATTACCTTTTCTTACGGTAAGATGTCAAGTACTAAACAGTATTATTGCTGCACCTCCCCTAATTTTGAAAAAATGAATATATGAAGATTTTTCTAGGTAGACTCTCTTAGTACAGGTTTTTCCTGTAAATTTCCCTCCCCCCCAAAATAAAGACATAGATATCCATTGTAGAAAACATTTTCAAATGTATAGATACATATAGAGGAGAGATTAAAACTACCTCTAATCCTGCTTCCTCCAGAGAGATACTATTAGACTTTAGTATGTTTTCTTTTGAATAATTTGTAGAAATGAAGATCAACCTTGGCCAGCGTGGCTCAGATGGTTGGAACATTGTTCTGTAACTGAAAGGTTGCAGGTTTGATTCTCGGTCAGGGCACATACTTGGGTTGCAGGTTTGATCCCCAGTCAGGATGTTAAGATTCCCAGTCCAGGTGCATACGAGAGGCAACTGATAGATGCTTCTCTCTCGTATCGATACTTTTTTCTCTCCTTTCCTCTTTCTCTAAAAAAAGCAATGAAAAAAATGCCTTAGGATGAGGATCTAAAAAAAAAAGATAATTTTAATACTGTTTACATCTTGCCTTTTATTTTCTAATTATTACAGAGTATTTTCCCAAATCATTAAAATTGTTTGAAAGCATTTTTATGACTAATTATGTGGGTGTACAATATTTCTCATTGTTTATATAATTTCTTGTTGTTTTTAATATGTACATAACACAGAAGAAAACCTTTGTGTGAAATCTTTGTTACCATTTCTGAGTTTCTTAATATAGATTCTAGCTTGGAGTATAACAGATTCCCGAAATGAAAACATAAACATAAGAACATTTTAAAGACCTCTGAACGTAGTAATAGATTACTTTCCTGAAAAGTAGACCAACCTTATTAACATTTACTGGTTTAATTTTAAGAGGATGAAATAATTAATATATCATTTTAATTTGTTTTAAAGATCAAGAAAATTAAATTTTTTCTAATGTAGTTAGACTATTGTAATTATTCCTTTCTGAAAAATTTCATTTTCCTTTCCAATTTATTGGCAGGAAATATTTTGTCTTATTAATTTTGGGGATATGCTTAATGTACTAATTCATCTCCTGTTATATTATCCCATTTAGTTGCCTTTTAATCTGATTTCTATACTTTGCAAAATACAGATTTTTCAAAAAAGTTTTTATTAAAAAATCTCTACCTTTTTGTTTCTATTTGCATTCATTGCATTTAAATTTACAAGGTCCTTTATTGTGCAGATTCTCCTACATTTTATATCTTTTTACCCCATTCACCTGTGGTTGGTCACTGGCTCAGCTCTCAGAGGCCTCTCATTGTGTCACATCCCAACACACAGCTGGACCTTCCCAGAATGACTCTGCCTGGCCTGATGCTTGCTATCCCTGAACTTGCCACTGCTTTCAGCGGGGTTTCCTAAGCGCCAGGGTCCTGTGGCTTCCGCAGTAAACCAAGCAGATGCAAATCTCTGTCCTCGTGGAGGGAGATTTTATCACCTTCCTCCACCAGCAAGTCTGGGGCATCACACTTTCCCTGATGCCTGGCTTTTCTCCTCTCCATGACTTTGCTCCATGTGCCACTGCCTAGGTGCCATCCCTTCTCCTCTACTAACCCAGCTACGACACCTTGTCCAAGGCCAGCCCTCCCGAGTCCTTCCTGAGTAGCCACCCACCTGACAGTCCTCAGCTTCTGGCCCTTGGACTCATGGGCTGTGTTCTCCACGTGAGTTCCCTTGTACCCGCTCTCTACCTGTACAACTAACATAGCTTCCATTGTGATATGTCCCTACGTGCCACTGTACAAAACTA
>PVJI01016053.1:0-39316 GCA_004026765.1 Micronycteris hirsuta
ACTTTAAAGTATAGATGTATTTCGTGAATCTTAGAGAAACAAATTGCTTTATCCTAGATAAAATACAATAATGCATGTCATATTTTTTGTTCTTCAATTAGCACATAATCTCACTATTTACTTTTGTTATTTGTTTGTATAAGACAAAGCTAATTTCTGTTGGATAGTTTTGTGTATTTTATTGTAGTTGTGTAAAAATTAAAAGTGAAATTATCTTTTGGCCCTTTGTTGTGAAGTATGATAATAGGCAATTCTAAATTCATCAAGAAAATACTTTCCTCTTATTAAGAAGTACAGAGAAAATCACCTTAATGCACTGCGTATTAAAATTTAGTTGTATAAAGTAAGATTGCAACCAAATATGGGCAAAATAAGTTGAGAAACCTCAGTTATCACTCTTTCCTACTTTTGTCACTAAACAAAACATTGTGGTTTAAAATATCAATTGACTACTTTTTCAAACTCCTTCATAATTTAAACCAGAGCCTAGAGCCATGGCTAATGGCTGTAGGTGGAGCCCAGCCTTAAGTCTGGGCTGACATTTTCAACCCTTGTTTGATATAACATAATTAGGGAAGAAGCTGCACCCCAGTGTTGGTGACGTTTGAGTCTCAGGAGCTCTCAGTCTGAATGTTGAATTTCAGGCTTCTTACTTCTTTTTTTTTTTATTGTTGTTCAAGTACAGTTGTCTCCATTTTCCCCCCTCAACCCTACCCCCATCATCCTTCTCTCCTCTCATGCTGCCAATTTGTACTGCTGTAAGCCGGCCAGCTGAAATACTGAAAAGCCAGCTATGGTTCAGCTGGTTTTCAGAGCCCCATTGAAAGCCCAGTACTTGTCAAAGAATGTGTATGTGGTGGTTTCAGCTGGGCCCTCTCAGCAATGGCCTGAGAGGATAAAATGCTTTGAAGCTTCAATTTCCACCAAGTGTTCTCAAACACTGGTGTTTGTTGTCAGCCTTGTATAATTCTGAGTTATCCGCAACACAGGTGCTTTTTGCTCTTGTGACCAGATCATGATCTCTTACACAGTCACCCCAGGCACTCTGTAACGATGAAGACTGTTAACCCAAGGCCTCTGTAGCTAGCTGTCCAGCAGTGCAGGCCCCCACTGGAATTCCCTCCGTCATTGTCACACACTGTCAGGTCCTGTCTTCCAAACCTTCAATAAACCACAATCACCCCAGATATCCCTTGGGAAATCCAATGTATGTTATTACCCCATGGGAGAGCAAACAGTGACGCAGTGGGTTCCAGCCAAAAGCAGAAGGGGACCATAACTGGTTCACCTCAAGTTGCCCATTGCCCAGTGTGCACCAAATGACCTCAAAGGTCAATTTATGCATTCACTTTCCTTTTTGCAAGAGCTGATCACACACGCATGCACCCTCACTTACTGAAACCTCGAACCCTAATTGGCTACCTGTCATGAACCTTGACTTGAATAGAAGAGTGTGGGTTTGGGGGACATAAGGGAAACCTTGGATGAAGTACATGCCTTTTTTATGTTCCAGTTGCGGATATCTTGAACTGGTCTGTTTGGCAAAGGTTGATATCTTTACCAAAATGGTCCTTGAGGGATCATTTCCTTCTAAAATCACCCTGGAAAGCACCCTCAGCTCCTAATGTGATTGCTTTTCCTCTGGGATCTTTAAATCCCAGATATGGAGCTGGTCTGTGCCTTCACTCCCACTTCAGACAGTTCACAGCCAGTATCGATTCTCAGTACCAAGGATTCTTGATAATAGAGATAAAGAAAACCTTGACTGTAAACCTTGACTGGGAGTACTATTTTGGAGGGCAGTCTGACAATGTGCGCTAAGGCCTTTTTAAAACTTGGACATTTTAATTTAGAAATTTGAACTGTGGTAAACATTCAGAGATTCTATGTAAAATTTATATATAAAGATATTCACCACAATGTTGCTTATTTATGAAGAAAATTGCAGATCTCTTACATGTCCAACAGGTATTAAAATATACAAGTATGTTATAACAAAAAATTTATTAATCATGTATGATAATTAAGTAATATGCCTAAAATATTGTGGGACATAAAAAATAAGATATCATATTGAATTGCAAAATGACACAGATTTGTAAAATGAGAGACTTGTTTATGAATATATAGAGAGGTGGGGGAAAAGTCCAAAAATGGAATACATTAAAATATTATTAGCAACTATTGCTAGATGAGGTTAAAGTTATAACATTTTTTAAATCACGGTTTTTTGTATTCAGCAAGATATCTACAGTTATTAAATATTGTTTTATAATTTTCTAAAAATGTTCTATAAAAATAAGTAATTTTAAGATTGTTAACATTAAATTTATTAGTTAAGTAATTAAATGAAAATAAGGGAAAACAATGTGTTACAAACACAGCTGATAAAATAAGAGTAAGATGCCCTGTCTTAAGTCTACCAAAGGGTCATCAGGATTATACATATGCCATACAAAAGCCATGACTTTCCCACTCAAGGTGAATGAAAACTGTTCCCCAAGCATGTGGAAAAGGACAATGAATATTTTAATTTTGCTGATTATTTTTTGCTTTGCAAACTAAAAAGTTTGGTGTGTTCTTTCTGTTGTTTCCCTTGCCTGTGGAGGTATATCAGAAATAGCATTCCTACAAGAAATGCCTGAGATTTTCTTGACTGTTTTCTTCTTGGATTTGAATTATATAAAGTCTTACGTTTATGTTTTTAATCCATTATAAATTTATTCTTATGTATGGTGTAATTTGGTGGTCTAGTTTCATTTGTTTGTATGTATCTGTCCAATTTTCTAACACCATTTATTGAATAAACTTTCTTTATCCCATTGTATTTTCTTGTCTCCCTTGTCAAATGTTAATTGATCGTGAAGGCACAGGGTTTGTTCTGGGCTCTATATTCTATTCCATTGATCTATATGTCTGTTTTTATGACTGCATCATGATGGTTTGATTACTATATCTTTATACTGGCATAATTTTGATATTAGGTAACATGATTTCTCTTTATGATATTTCCCAAGATTCACTTGACAAGGAAAGGTCTTTTGGTTTTCATATAAATTTTTGGAATATGTACTCTAGGCTATGATATGTGCCATTGGCTGCAACTGGTGTGGCTGAAGCGATCAGGTCCCAAGAGAAGGCGACAGGGGATTAAGAAATAAAGAGGCAGAGTCAAAGCGGGGTCAGGTGGAGTCCCTTCTCTGGGATGTGGAGGAGGGAACTGCTTATTGGTAAAGCTAGGCTGTATATATGGAGCAAGCTTTGAAGCAGAGAATGAGAAAAGCAAACCACAGGTGTAAGTGCATTTTTTATTTTTCTAAAAACATACCCTGCTTCTACTAGGTACAGTGATATGGCAAGTGGCCTAGTCATTTTTTCTTGCAACAATCCATTAGTAAATCTTTCATAGGCTAGGACAGCTATGCTGAATCCAAGGCCTGCTTCCAACACCCTTAGTACACATTATCCTTCTTGGCTCTCCACATCTCCCCCTTTTCTTTTTTCTAATTGCACCCAATGTAACTTTACTCATGTGTGGAGTAGTCGGGCTCACAGTTTTTGGCACACTAGGGAAAAACCACAAAACATAATCAGCAACAATCCATGTAAGCCAATGAGATACCATAAGGAATGCTTTAACAAATTAAAAGGGTTAAATCCTTGTAATTCCTGTAGTAGATTATGGGCTACTTGGGCAGGGTCAATTACAGAAAGATGAACATTTTGTATTTGCAATATTTCAGAATGTAATTGCTTTATGTCTAAACTTGTTTTCATGACTCCAAATCCCCATTAGATGATTTTTCACTTTGTCCCAGTCCCATACAGAAGTATTATAGGGGACATGGGTTATGCAGGCATACGTGTATTGAGTATGGCATTGCAGCTTGGAATGGAGAGTCAAAACTTCCACCCTATCTCCAAGCCAAGGACTACAGCTTCTACAGCATTAAGTTTGGCCTCCAACTTTAAATCTATATTTTCTTGATCTCCCAATGCTATTGATACATTATCAGCTAAATTGTTAACAAAATCATCATTATGAATACTCTGTGTTAATGCAACCATGGTGGCGCTAGCCATGGCTATGAGCGTTATTAGAGCAATGATTCCTGTAATGAGGAGCCCAATGGCCTGTTGCGCGTGGGTTAAAGCTTTTTGCATTTCTTCTGAGACTTGAAGCTCTGTGTCAGCATACAAAGGGCCAGTCAAATTTATGGGAAACATGATGAAAGAAGGTTGATGCAGAATCAATAAAGCCTGATGATGATTATAACAAGAGACACAATTAGTAAGATTACAGTTATGACACTGGACCAAGATACTTTGGTCCTGCAAGTAATATTTACATTTCCTACTACAATAACATAAGGTGGTTGAACACAAGCATGCAACCCACTTGTCCAGCAGATCCCCAAGTCAAATACACTTCCTGCAGACATGTTAATTAATTGTAGGGCCACTCCTAGACGCCAAATATCCTTTTGGAAAAATCCTGTTGCTGTGGTCAGTATATTGGAGATGAAACCGCCAGGGGTCCAGTACAGAATGTTAGGATGAACCGGATCCAGGGTGTGGCTCCAGTCATAGATACGAGTCCAGTTCCAGGAACATTATTCCCTGTAGGCGGAATGCCGGCACAACCAATCCATGGAGGGAATCCACTGCATGTGACATGACAGCCATTAGGGCAATAAGGAAGCAGTGGGTGGGAAACATTCACAGTCTGAGTCATGTTAGGAAAGCCTCATTTTTTTTTTAAGATTTTATTTATTTATTTTTACAGAGAGGAGAAGGGAGGGAGACAGAGAGGGAGAGAAACAGCAATGTATGGTTGCCGCTCACATGGCCATCACAGGGGACCTGGCCCGCAACTCAGGCAAGTTCCCTGACCGGGAATCGAACTGGGACCGTCTGGTTCCCAGCCCGCGTTCAATCTACTGACCTACACCAGCCAGAGCAGGAAAGCCCCATTTTGATACAGTCATATTTGGCAACGTCCCATGGACCTGTTACATTAGCAATGTCTGTCCCCTTTAAGCCAGTTTATGTTCCTGTTGTAGGTGTAGACATCCCAGGCATATGTCAGGGAATGAACAAAGAGGGGGCTTGCTGGCTCGCCGCTCATATGAATAATTCCCATAGCACTTTGGCCAAATATCTTTAGAATCAGAGCCCCCCATGAGATATGTGTCATTCACAAACACCGGGATTGATAGTCCTTCCCGGGGCTGGGCAGGGGCTGGGAACAGCAACGGGGGCTTAGGAAGGTAAGCCCAAAAAAGATCGGCAACTCCCACACCTACCTGGGTAGCGACGACAGCTAACATGGCTACAAATAGGATAGAGGCATCACAGAGAAAAAGCTTGCTGATTGACCAAGACTTGCACTGGTTTGGTCAGTTTCTTCAGTTGTCCCCACATCGGAGGTTCAGCCTGGCTGGTGCTATGGGCCAGCAGCCTCGGAACCATTTCCCTGGGTTATCTGGGACTTATCCTGAGTCTTTTCATTTTCCTCTCCAGGGTACCCTGGAGGTGGAGGTTCTTAGAGTTCCATCACAGATGCGGACCAGTCTCTCCAGGACCCAAACAGGTCAAGA
This sequence comes from Micronycteris hirsuta, assembly GCA_004026765.1. NCBI lineage: Eukaryota > Metazoa > Chordata > Mammalia > Chiroptera > Phyllostomidae > Micronycteris > Micronycteris hirsuta. Next base: position 5,601 of record PVJI01016053.1, read on the forward strand.
TGCATATCTAGGGAATGAGCACACATATTCTCTCCCCCTTGTAATATAGGGTCAGGACCCTGCCCCTGGCCTCTGGCAAGGTCCTTCCACTTAGCAGAAACTAGATCTTTCGTAGCTGGAAATTTCTCTACAGGGGTAATCCTTTGCTCATCACAATTTAAAAAATTGAGGGTATACAAGGCTAATCCTAACTGTCTTTGGGGTGTATTAGTATAGTCTCCCCCTTTTTGTTTTTTCCATATAGGTTTTCAGAGATCTGTTAACTCACTCTACAATGGTTTGCCCTTGAGAGTTGTAAGGGATGCCGGTGATATGAGCGATTTGGAAGTATGTACAAGACTGACAAAATGCTTTGCTGCAGCATGCAGGCTCATTATCAGTTTTGAGCTGTGAAGGGCATCCCATAACAGAGAACATCTGGAGACAGTGAGAGATAACGTTTTTAATACTTTCTCCATTGTGACAGGAGGTCCGTGTGAAATGAGGAAATGTATTGATGGTTACATGAACCCATGCCAACCTGCCAAATGCAGGGATTTGTATAACATCCATTTGCCATAAATGGTTGGATTGAAGTCCTTTAGGATTGACTCCAATGACAGGTGAGGGAAGGTGCACTATGCAACAAGAGTGCTTTTTGACAATCTGCTGAGCCTGTTCTCTGGTAATGGAGAACAGTTCTCGAAGGGTTGCGGCATTGACATGAAATTGGGCATGCATGTCTGTGGCTTGTTGCAAAGGGGTATGCACAAGAGCGAAGACTAGTAGGTCAGCATTATGATTGCCTTCCACTAAGGGTCCAGGTAATTGACTGTGGGAGTGAATATGTTCAATTAAAAAAAAGGGAAGGCTCTATTGTAAACTAAAGACTGTAGTTTGGTAAAGAGATGGAACAATTCCTCGGACGAAATGTGTCCAAGGACTGCTGTCTCAATATGTTGTACAGTATGGACAACATAGTGACTATCACTACAAATACTGACAGCTTCATCAACAAAATGATTTAAAGCCATACAGACAGCATGGAGTTCAACATGCTGAGAAGATGAATAGGGCGTAGTTTCTACCCGAGTTTGCTGAGGGGTATAAACCCTGGCTTTACCTGAACTTGACTTATCAGTGAATACTATCACCACCCCTGAAATGGGAGTCGAAGTTACAATCCTTGGAAAGATAAAGGGATGTCTTTGAGAAAAACAAATGAGTTAATCAGCAGGGTAATGATTATCTACTTGTCCAGGATAAGCAGCCAGGGCTATTTGCCAATAGTCTGCAGTTTCCCACAGCTGTATTTGTTGGGCAACAGAATAGTGAAGTATAATTTTATTTGGCTCTGGCCCTAACAATTGTTTACATCTTCGTTGTCCTTTACTGATCAACCAGCAGACAGCTTCCAGGTAAGGGAGTAAAGATTTTGTGGGAAGACGGGATGCATGGAGCCATTCCAAGACACCCTGGGCTTGCTGTATAGTTCTAGTAAGTAAATAAGGTGTGGGCAGTCACAGGCGAAGTGTCCACTCTGTCTGCAGTTAAAGCAAGCACCTTTAGTTCCCAAGGTTCCTTTGAGAGGCTGCAAGAGTGACTCCCTGAGTGTAGGAGGGGCCAATATTGGCACAGATTCTAACAAAATCATTAATGTTCCCTTTTTTCTTATATAGTCTTAGGGCAACCTGACAATCATTTGCATTTTCAAAAGCTGGCTGTTTTACTAAAATATCACCAACCTCGGGGTCCCCTATTAACCATCCAGTAGCCTGGAGGAGATGGGAAACAAAATCCTGGTAAGGCTCTCCTGGTCCCTGCTGGATTTTGGTGAGGTCTTAAGATTTTTGTCCTTTAGAAGGAAGTTGGCACCAAGCTTTGGTGGTGCAAGCTGTAATTTGCTGGTAAGCTTGTAAGGTACACCCTAGCTGATTCTGCAAATTTTCATATAGTCCAGAGCCAGTAAGCATTTCAAATGTATCAGGTATGTTATGAGTTCCTATCTGCCTGTTGCAAGCTTTCTTCATACCAGTCAGACTTCCACATTAAATAACGCCCCCCCCCCCAACATGCTTTGGCCAGCACAGTCCAGTCCTTCGATGCCATGGCTTCAGAGCCAATGGTATCAAGAAGAGCAAGGGAAAAGGGGGATGTTGGCCCGTACATACTACAAGTGGCTTTTAAGTCCTTTAAAGTTTTAAAGGAGAGAACCTCATGATATCTTCGTCTGTTATTAGGATTTTGCAGATCAGGACTATCAAACACAAGGAATAGCATAAATCCCTGTATATCTTCTCCCAAATTTACGACTTTTAACAAAGACTTTGTAAGGGAGTAGTTTCTGACAGTCCTACCGGACTATAAAAATGAGCAGGAGTTTTAAAAGATGAGAGGTCAGCAGGAGAAAGTGCCTCAGTGAGTTTAGCTGGATCTCGTGGGGATAGTTGAGACATTTGCTTTACTAATCCTACTACTGAATCCTCATCATCAGAATTATCGGGGAGCTCATCCTCTTGCATTTTCCGTCGCTTGTCTCAGCAGCTTCCTGTTCCGTTGTTCAAACTCTGGCCGCCGCGGCTCATCACTGGGTTCTAGAGGGGAACGAGGGGTGGGGAGCCGCCTTTAAAGTAGTAAATCCCTCTACAGCAGTAGCGAGGGTTTCAGCTACTGTTTTTTGTACCCTACGTTCCTCTTTTACAGGATCTACTGCTTCCCTAATCAGGATCCACAAAGTGAAAGCAAAGATTGGAATGTGCACGGGCCCTTCTGCTGTATATCTCTCCCTTATTTTCCGGCCTCCCTGTGCCCAAGTATGTTCATTTACCGTGCCTTCTTCAGGAAACCAAGGACAAGTTTGTCTGCTGTACAAAGGTTAAAAATTGCTCCAGCTGCGTGGCTGGGACCTTAGTGCCCCGTGCAAGTAACATGGAGCGCAGCTTTTGGATATACAGGCACCGCTCGGCGGATCCGAAATTCCCCATTTTTACACCTGATTGCTACAAATCTTTTTCACTCCCCTCTTACTGTACCGTGGCCACTCGGGAGTGTCCCCTCGTCTTCTGGCTGAGGAATTCCCTCGTACACGGGTCCATGTTCAGGCACCACCGCCATATCCGGCGCCGCTGGGGCAATCAGGTCCCGAGGGAAGGAGACGAGGGATTAAGAAATAAACAGGCAGAGCCGAAGCGGTGTCAGGCAGAGTCCCCTCTCTCAGATGCGGAGGAGGGAACTGCTTATTGGTATGGTCAGGCTGTATATATGGAGCCAGTATGAAGCAGAGCGGGAGAAACACAAACCACAAGGGTAAGTACATTATTTATTTTTCTAAGAACATAACCTGCTTCTACTTGGTATACTGATATGGCAAGCGGCCAAGTCATTCTTTCTTGGAACAATCCATCCTAAATCTTACGTGGCCTAGGGCAGCTGTGCTGAACCCGAGGCCTGCTTCCAACGCCCCTAGTACACATTATCCTTCTTGGCTGTCCACACCATTGGTATTTTGATAGGAATTGGGTTGAATGGGTAGATTGCTTTGGATAGTATGGAAGAAAATATTTCTCTTTATTCACAAAACACTCACACTACATTTCTGCTTGTTGGTACATAAAGATGAACAAAATGTAGATCTAGTTCCCTAATTATTTCACATCAGGCTTGCATTTTTAATCCTGAGGTACTAGGGTAAAGAAACCACAACAACAACAAAAAAACCCCTTCATATTCAATGGAAGAAAACTGAATATCTTTATATCTTAAACCACGTATTTTTTTAACTTTTAAATTATTGTTGTTCAATTACAGTTGTCTGCTTTTTCTCCCCTCCCCTCACTCCCACCCCATCCAAATTCACCTCACTCTCTTGCTTCCACTCTCCCCCTACTTTTTGTCCACGTGTTCTTTATAGTAGTTCCTGAAAACCCTTCTCCCCACTGTACCCCACCCCTTCCCTCTGGCTATTGTCAGATTGTTCTTAATTTCAATGTCTCTGGTTACATTTTGCTTGCTTTTTTCTTTTGTTGATTATGTTCCAGTTAAAGGTGAGATCATATGGTATATGTCCCTCACCGCCTCGCTTACTTCACTTAGCATAATGCTCTCTAGTTCCATCCATGCTGTTGCAAAGGGTATAAGCTCCTTCTTTCTCTCTGCTGCATAGAATTCCATTGTGTAAATGTACCATAATTTCTTGATCCACTCTTTTGTTGATGGGCACTTAGGTTGCTTCCAGCTCTTGGCTGTTGTAAATGGTGCTGCTATGAACATGGGGGTGCATAGGTTCTTTTGGATTGGTGTTTCAGGGCTCTTAGGGTGTAATCCCAGTAGTAGAATTGCTGGGTCAAAAGGCAGTTCCATGTTTAGTTTTCTGAGAAAATCCCATCCTGTTTTCCACAGTGGCTTCACCAGTCTGCATTCCCAACAGAGTTCTAGGGTTCCCTTTTCTGCACATCCTCTCCAACACTTGTCTGTTGCTTTGTTTACGATGGCCATTCTGACTGGTGTAAAGTGATATCTCATTGTGGTCTTAATTTGCATCTCTCTGATGCCTAGTGATGCATAGCATCTTTTCATATATCTCTGGGCCCTCTGTATGTCCTCTTTGGAGAAGTGTCTGTTCAAGTCTTTTGCCCATTTTTTAATTTGTTTTTTTGTCTTCCTGGAGTGGAGTTGTGTGGGATCTTTATATATTCTGGAGATCAAGCCCTTGCCTGAGGTATCATTGGCAAATATGTTTTCCCTTACGGTTGGTTCTCTTTTTATATTAATACTGTTTTCTTTAGCCATGCAGAGCTTTTTATTTTGATGAGGTCCCATTAGTTTATTCTTTCCTTTATGTCCCTTGCTCTAGGGAACATATCAGTGAAGATGTTGCTGCGGGGAATGTCTTAGATTTTCCTAACAATGTTTTCCTCTATGACTTTTATTGTGTCACAACTTATATTTAAGTCTTTTATCCACCTTGAATTTATTTTTGTGTATGGTGTAAGTTGGTGCTCGAGTTTCATTTTTTTGCATGTAGCTGTCCAGATTTCCCAACACCATTTGTTGAAGAGGCTATTTTTATTCCATTTTATGCTGCTGCTCCCTTTGTCGAAATTAATTGACCATAGAGACTTGGGTTTATTTCGGGGCTCTCTATTCTGTTCCATTGGTCTATGTGTCTGTTTTTATGCCAGTACCAAGCTGTTTTGATTATAGTGACCTTGTAATATAGTTTGATATCAGGAATTGTGATCCCTCCTGCTTTGCTCTTCTTTCTCAAAATTGCAGCTGATATTCGGGGTCGTTTATGGTTCCATATTCATTTATGAAGTGTTTGTTCTATATCTGTGAAATATGCCACTGGTACTTTGATAGGGATTGCATTGAATCTATAAATTGCTTTGTGTAGTATGGACATTTTGATGATGTTGATTCTTCTAACCGATGAGCATGGTATATGTTTCCATTTGTTTGTTTTCCGTGATTTCTTTCTTCAGTGTTGTGTACTTTTCTGCATTCAGGTCTTTTACCTCCTTAGTTAGGTTATTCCTAGGTATTTTATTTTCTTGTTGCTATATCATCAAATGGGATTTTTATCCTGATTTCTGTTTCTGATATTTCATTGTTGGTGTACAAAAAAGCCTTTGGTTTCTGGATATTGACTTTGTATCCTGGTGTTTTGCCAAATTCACTTACCAGCTCAAGTACTTTTATGGCAGAGTCTATAGGATTTTCTATGTCCATTATCACATCATCTGCAAACAATGACAGTTTTGTTTCCTCCTTTCCCATTTGGATGCCTTTTATCTCCTTTCCTTGCCTGATTGCTGTGGCTAAAACTTTCAATACTATGTTGAATAGAAGTGGTGATAGTGGACAACCATGTCTTGTTCCTGATCTTAAGGGGAAAGATTTTAGTTTTTGCCCATTGAGTATGATGTTGCCTGTAGGTCTCTCATATATGGCCTTTATTATGTGGAGGAATGCTCCCTCTATTCCCACTTTGCTGAGTGTTTTTATCATAAATGGGTGCAGTACCTTATCAAGTACTTTTTCGGCATCTATTGATATGATCATATGATTTTTGTCTTTGGTTTTCTCTATATGGTCTATTATGTTTATTGATTTACAAATATTGTACCACCCTTGCTTTCCTGGGATGAATACCACTTGATCATGGTGTATGATCTTTTTAATGAATTGCTGGTTGCGGTTTGCCAATATTTGTTGAGGATTTTAGCATCTATGTTCATCAGTGATATTGGCCCTGTGGTTTTCTTTGTTATGCCTTTATCCGGTTTTGGGATTAGGATGAAGCTGGCTTCATAAAAAGAGTTTGAGAGTGATTCATCTTCTTGAATTTTTTGGAATAATCTGCAAAGGATGGGGGTTAACTCTCACTAAATGCTTTGTAAAATTCTCTTGTGTAACCATTTGGTTCAGGGCTTTTGTGTATTGGAAGCTTTTTGATTACTGTTTCACTTTCATCAACTGTTATTGGTCTGTTCAGGCTTTCTGCTTCTTCTTCATTCAATTTTGGGAGATTATATTATTCTAGAAATTTGTCCATTTCACCTAGATGTACAATTTTCTTTGCATATAGTTCTTCATAGTAGTTTATTGCATTCCTTTGTATTTCAGTGGTATTAGTTATAATCTCTCCTCCTTCATTTCTGATTGTGTTCATTTGGGTCCTCTCTCCTTTTTTCTTGATGAGGCTTCTCAATTTTGTTTATCCTTTCAAAGAACCAGCTCCTGGAGTTATTGATCCTTAGATTTGTACTTTTAGTCTCTATATTGTTTAATTCAGCTCTGGTCTTGGTGATTTCCTTCCTTCTACTGGTTCTGGGCTGTCCTTGTTGTTCCTCGAGTTCTTGTAGGCATAGGATTACACTGTTTATTTGAAATGTTTGTGTCTTTTTTTAGGTAGACATGTATCACTATGAACTTCCCTTCAGGACTGCCTTCACTGTATCCAATAAGTTTGAGGCTGGTGTGAGTTCATTTTCATTTGTTCCAGAAACTTTTTTTTTAACCAGACATAAACAAAGATTTATTACATTTGATATGAAATTTCAGGTCATGACTACAGTGTCAATGAAAACCAGCCATGCAATTAAATGCCATAAACTGCTTTAAGTCTTTTTCAGTGATTTCAGTAGACTTATTTGTTGACAGATAATATTGCAAAACCAAATTTTAGAATATTGAGAGTCTTTAAAAATATGTGAAATTTTAATTAGCAATGGTTTCAGATAGACTAAAACTGAGCAAAATAGTATAACTCAGAGTATAGTTTCACATTAGTGCACTGATAATTATCATTTCTTTTCTAAACCCTTTGTCGTAACATCACCTTCCTGAAATTTCTGTTTCCAGAAACTTTTTGATTCCTTCCCTAATCTCATTCTTGACCCACTCATTGTTTAATAGCATACTGTTCAAACTCCATGAGTTTGGGTGTTTGGGTTTTTCCTTGTGGTTGGTTTCTAGTTTCATTCCCTCGCGGTTGGAAGCAAAGCTTGATGTGATTTCAATATTCGTGAATGTGTGGAGGCTTGTTTTCTGTCCTATTATGTGGTCTATCTTTGAAAATGTTCCATGCACATTTGAAAAGAATGTGTATTTAGCTTCTTTGGGCTGAAAGGCTGTATATATATAAGTTAAGTCCATCTGATCTAGGGCATTGTTCAATGCCACAGTATCATTGTTGGTATTTTGTTTGGAAGATCTGTCCATTTTTGACAGTGGGGTGTTGAAGTCCCCTACTATAATTATGTTACTGTCCATATCTTTCTTGAAGTCCTCCCAGATTTTCTGTATGTATTTGGGTGCTCCTATGTTGGGTGCATACATATTTACAATGTTTATGTCTTCTTGGTGGATTCTTCCCTTGAGTATTATGAAGTGTCCTTCTGGGTCTCTTTTTATGGCCCTTTTTTTTGAAGTCTAGTTTGTCTCATATGAGTATTGCTAGCCCAGCTTTTTTTTCCTCCTGTCCATTTGCTTGGGAAATTTGTTTCCCACCTTTCACTTTCAATCTGTGTAGGTCTTTTGTTCTAAGGTGGGTCTCTTGTAGGCAGCATTTGTGTGGATCACATTTTCTTATCCATTCATCTATTCTATATCTTTTTATGGGGGCATTTAATCCATTTATGTTTAAGGTTGTTATTGATAGGTACTTATCCATTGCCATTTTTTCGCATGCATGTCCCATCTTTTTCACTGTTTTTCTTCCTGTTCTTCAAGCATACCCTTTAGCATCTCTTGCGGAGCTGGTTTGGTGGAGGTATAGTCTTTAATGCTTCCTTTGTCTGGGAAGCTCATTATTTGGCCTTCCATTTTAACCGAGAGCCATGCTGAATGAAGTAGTCTTGGTTGCAGGCTTTTGGTTCTCATAACTTGGAATATTTCTTGCCATTCCCTTCTGGGTTGCAGCGTTTCCATTGAGAAGTCAGCTGCTAGTCTTCTGGGGCTCCCTTGTATGTTACTTCCTGTTTTACCTTTGCTGCCTTTAAGATTCTCTTTTTGTCTTGGAATTTTGCCATTTTAATGATGATGAGTCTTGAAGTGGGCCTCTTTGGGTTGCTCTTGATTGGGATTCTCTGTGTTTTTTGGATTTTTGTGACTTTTTCTCTCATTAATTTAGGAAAGTTTTCCACCATTACTTTTTCAAACAAGTTTTCTATCCCTTGCTCTTCTTCTTCTCCTTCTGTTATCACTATTATATGGATATTGTTATGTTTCATGTTGTCCTGCATGTCCCCTAACCCTCCTTCATTCTTACTGAGCCTCTTTGCCTTTTCTTGCTCTTTCTGGGTGTTTTTTTTTCTACCTTGCCCTCCAGTTCACGATCCTATCCTCTACTTCATCAAGCCTGCTTTTGATTCCTTCTAATGTGTTCTTCAGTTCAGAAAATGTATTCTTCATTTTCTCTAGGCCCTTGTTGATAGTTTCTATTTCCTTTTTCATGTTGATATAGTTTGCAGTGAGTTCATTGTAGTTTCCCTGTAGTTTTTAGTAATTCTCTATGAGCTCATTGAGCTTCCTGATAACCAATGCTTTGGACTCAATACCTGATAGCTGAGTTGCCTCTGTTTCATTTATCATTCTTTCTGATGCTTCATCCTCTCCTTCATTTGGGGATTGTTTCTTTGTCTTCCCATTGTTTGTGAGGTTCTTCTTGTTAGCCTCTGCTTTTTAAATTGGTCCGTTCTGACTCCCTGGGTTTATGGTGTGAACTTCTATGGTAGAAAACCTATGAAATTCAGTGGTGCAGTCTCCTTGATCTCCCGAGCTCACTGTTCTTGAGCTGTCATTTATGTTGGCTCTCTGTATGTTTTGGGGTTTTGATTGTTGTTGGGTCTTTCTTTGGTGGGCCCTTCCCTCAATCTGCTTAACTGAGGGTCACTCTGCCCACCATGTCTTGTATTCTGTCTGCAGGTATGGACAGGTTGTGTTGAAGCTGATTACTCCATGTGTACAAGGTTTGAGGATTCTCTCTTCTTCTTGTTCAGCTGCTTGTTCTGAGTAATTTCTCCACCATTTAGTTGTATTTCCAGATCAGTCCTGGGTTGAGTAATTGTGGTTCCACTCCCTCCTTTACCTTCTTCTTCTGTTGTTATCTGTTGCTGCTTCCTTTGTTGGTGCTTTTCCTCTTTCAGCAGGTATCCTGATGTTCAGAGCTCCCACTTACTCTTTTTTGTTGTCATTTGAAGGGGTAACCAAAATGGCTTAAGACAGCAGGATTGTATTTTATGCTATGTAAAGTACCAACCCCTAGAGATGGAATAGGAGAGCCTTTGGATATGTACAATGTTAACCAGGATATTTCACCCAACTATCCACTTTTAAGAAAGTGTGGGAAGTAGATAAGACTCTTGTTGGTGGATGGAAGGAATGTGAGTTGGATCTAGAAAGCAGTGAGCTTGTGGGAGGTCAGATTATGAGGTAAAGTAAGAGTTAAGGATAGAAAATAGGTGTAGTGTGTGAGAGAATAGCTAATCACAACAGTAATAAAGTTCTGGAAACAGTGAAGTGAGCTAAGATCTTGGAGGGGTGCTGTATGGAACAGCAATTATTTACAATAGTAATGGAGCAACAATCATATGACAGACTCTATGTGATCTAGATAACAAGATTAGGAAGTGTAGGACCTATAGTAGTGTGCTAATGGAACCCATGTGAAGTGAAAGACGCAAAATTAAAAATACACTGTGAAAGAAAGAACAAGGGAAACCAGTCAAACAACGCAATTTAACAAGCCAAGTGAAAAAGACTAAACAGAAAAGAAGAGAAACACAAAAAATACTAGTAAAATCAAAGATATAAGAATAATGAAAAAAAATAATACAAATGTTTCAGACTCTGGCCAGCAGAGTCTGCGTGTTATGGCTGAAGACAAGAATAAATGCAGAGAGACTACAGCTGTCCTGTGGAGAAAAAGGAATGGTACAGGTACTCTCTTAAGATGAGAGTCCTACGGCTGCTTCTCTCAAGGAGAGAGTGCCCCGACCCTTGCCTGGACAGGCTTTTAATGTTTCTCTTGGGTCTTACTATCTATTACATAGAATGCTGTTGTCTACATTTTAGGTATAATCAAGGTAACAAAAATAACAAATGCAGAAGGGAAAGGTGGGGAGCTGATTATGCTCCATCTTTGGGAAAGTTCATACAGGCTTTGGAAATTACCTTGAAGACAGGCAATAAACATCTACTGTTCCAGACTAGGGCAAGAGAGTTTTAGCAAGAGCAAGCCAGAACAGTCTGGCTGCATTTTCTGGGCCTGGTTCCCATGGGAAAACCAGTCTGATGGTCTGCCCACCATTTTACTCCTGTCAGCTTTCAATACAGGGCTGAGTCACATTCATTATTTTCAAACAAACCAGTTCCCTACTTCCAAATATAAATAACTTGCAAATTCTCTGGAGTAGCAAAGTGAAATTTGTCTCGATGTTTCAGCTGTTGGGATGACCCCCCTTTGGGTCCAACTCTGGTCTTTTCACAGCTCTAAGTTTTATTATCTTGCTTGTGGGAATTTTTTTAAAAGAGAAAGGAAAGAAGAAGGAATTAAAAAGAAGGAAAGAAAGGAAGTAGGAGTTAAGAGAAAAAAAATTACATAAAAAAAAAAAGAGCCTCCTGCTGACTTCAAACTGGCTAAGCCAGTTCTGCAGGTCCTCCTGGTTGCAGCAGGCTGAGGGGGATTGGTTTCACTTTTCTCCCTTTGTGAGCACAGTCCTTGCAGTTGTCCAACCTCCGGCCCAGTTCCTCAGTGCCCTTCTGTGCCCAGCCTAGGCCTTCAGTCCACCAGTTGCACTGTCCTTGAGGTGCACCACTTAGGGGCAACTCACACACCACCTTCTCGCTCTTTGCTGTCCTAGATGCTAGGGACTCTCAGAGCCCCTCAGGGTGGTTGAGCCCCACCACTGAGTTAAGTTTTTCTGGGGATTGCTGACTCCCTGAGCTCTGCAGTTCTCCTCTGCAGGGGTGTTTCCGCCTTCCTCTTAGAGAGCCAGTTAGCCCTGCAGGGTAGGGGTGCCATCATGGCTGCAGGTGCAGATGTGCACCTCCTCTGCTACACCTCCTCTGCTGCTTCCCCTGGGGTGCAGGGGTTGGGTGTGAGGTGCCTCTGAGCAGTGGGGTCAGGCGAGCTCTGTTCTGGACATACAGGTGTGAGCACTCTGTCTCTGCTATTGATGCCAAAGATTCAGGTGCTCACCCTTCCCAGGGCTTCAGGTGTGAATGCAGGGCCTTCCATGCCACTGCATGAGCACCACATGGCTGGGCAGAGATAGCAGCTCAGGAGGCCAGGGAGACTGCTGCAGGAGAATTCCCCAAACAGCCGCTGAATGCCTCTTTTTTCTTTTTTAAAAATTCCTCCTGCTCAAGCCTGCCACTCCACACAAGTACCAGGCCTCTCACACAGCCCCACTCTCCAATCAGACCAGGGACTATCCAGGTCAGGGCCCATCACGGCCCAACTCTCCCCAGCTAGTCCACAATCTCAGTGGGTGCACACAGTCCCTGTGTGTTTGTCACTTCATCCTTATCCCTCCAGCGAATTCAAGCATCCATATCTCTCCTGGTGCTACTCAAACCTTATTTGGCAGGGAAGGGAGCTGTTGACCCAGCTCTCTCCCAAGAATCCTACAGCAGACCAGGCAGGTGCCAGGCCTGGGGCTGCAGCTACCCTGTTCCCTGTGCTGGACCTAGGGACCTTCTTGTCCTGAAGCAGTCTCCTTACCATCTGATATTTCTATGTCCTCTACAATTTTTGGTCTCAGATCTTCAAAGATGTTGGGGTACTGTTGGCTGTTCACTCTGTTCCTCAGAAGACTGGCTGGGCGTTTCACCCGTTTGCAAGGGGAAGTGGACTCTGCTCCCACCTGTCTTGCCACCATCTTCTGACCACTCGAAATAGCTTTGTTTTTGAGGTATGCACACATTTTTATATCGGGCCCAATATTAAATAATTTTAAATTTGCAGGACATTTGGTCTCTGTGTTTCAGAACAGATCCATTGAGGAGGGGAACAATATACTATTCCGAAATGGGCCCCCCGCTTTCCCCAGAGTTCCCTGTACTAGGTTCGCCTTGTCCACCACCAGGGAAGTATAGCTCTCAATGTCAGAGATTGGTGAAAAGGAAAGGAACTATTTATTCAAAGGTTAGGGTAGTGACTTAATGTCTTCATTAAAATCCCAAAGTCCCTTAAAACACCCACAAACACACACAGTCCTTCCTTCCCCTCTTTGCCCAGGCAGCAATACCATATCTCAGGAAAAAAAATAGAAGTATGTAGCGCAGGTAACTCCTGGTTCTTCCCAGTAATCCCTGCTCGGTTGGCAGGGCTGCCTCGGTTCTCAGTACCATCAGCTGTGTCGCCATCGCAATCTTCAGTTCTTCATCCAAACCCACATGGTACCTTCTCATGGCCTACCAGCGAGTCCTCTCATCCCCTTCCTTCCCACAGCATCTCTCCTGCATTCTTCTGAACTGCTAAGAGAGAGCTCTGCATCGCTGCTACATCTTGCTTTCTGGTTTCCTAAGTTGCATGGCAAAGGGAGCCCCAAAGCTGCATAGTTCTCCCTTTCAAGCCAAAAGCCACATGGTCCCCACCTCTTTCTCTCACCAAAGCTGCCTTGTCCCCACCTAGCATGGCTGCCACACCTAGGTTTAAATCCCAGTGTCTATCTTCCTCTGCATCCCCATTTCCAACTCCACCCACAATCAGCTACAGCTGCCAGGATTCCCGTATTTTTCCAGCTTTTCTGGGATGCCATAGTAGGTCTCGACAGGCATGGTCCCACAGTGTGGAGCCAGTCATCTCGAAGCTCTCATGCAGGTGCTATAACAAGGGGAGTTGTCTCCCAGTTACATCCTGGGAGGACATCACTCCCATCCCCCTGGCTCAAAGCACAACCACAGTTATTTAACATATCCATGAAGCCAGTTAAAAATTATAGATATGGTAAATGACAATGCCTGAGGTTATCTGCAAAACTGCTGCTATGCAGAACAGCTCTCAATGGCCGTGATCCATGTGTCACATCCCCCAGTTCAGATTCATGACAGAGAGGACATCCTATATTTTTATTATTTCCTGGACACCCTGAGTTCTGGACCTGATTACATCTGTACTACAGTCACTCGACTATGACTGTAGCACAAAACAGTCACAAAAAAAGTTGTAAAATGAACATGGAAGTATACCAATAAAACATTAATTATAAGCACTGAATTTTAAATTTTATATATTTTAACATAAGAGAATTATTTTTCTTTTGACTTTTTTTAGTCATTAAAAGATGTGAGATAATTCCTGATAACTTTGATACAAGTCTTCAGTAGATCTCTAGAAAACTCAGAAGCCTCAGACTGGAAACAATTTGTGGTCACCATCTGCTTCATGGGGTTTAGAGAAAACAAAGCTCACCCATTTCATTTGGAAGAGACTTTGGAAAAAAAATGAAAAAATAACTGTGGAGAGAAGTCAGAAAATACAGGTGGAACTAGTATTTAGAAGGATGGAGAAAATCTGACCCCTAGGTCTCTGTACAGCATTATCTATTTTGACCTAAAAAATTGAGACAGTAAATGTGGCTGCTTCTTTGGAATCCTGTATTAACCAGTTGTATCAGACATTTAATGAAAACCCAAATTTCCATTCTGTTTGATTTAATACCAGGTAATTTAATACTAGGTGATTTGGATACCACCTCAGGATCTTTGAGGGAATCTTACTCTACTGCATTGCCAGAGTCCCTCAAGAAACCAGATGGACACAGCAAGCTAAGGAGCAGGGTTTATTAGTGGGAAATAAGAGGGAAAGTGAAGCCAACCTAGGGAAGTTGGGGAGCCAACCAAAGGAGGTTAACACTCACTCAGTTGTTATTAGGGCAGGGTTTTTAGCCGTCAGTACCATACCTTGAAAGTTAGGTTTTCAATACATATTTGAAGAGGCTGAATTGAATATAAAACTGTAATGCCTTTAAAAAACAATTCTGCTTCATTGGAGAATACTTTAAAATGGCACAATCCATTAAGAAGGCCTTAAAATTTGAAGTTGGATTACCTAGGTACCAGAGGCAGTCCTACATTCTACTAAATGAGTATCATTGAATGAACTTTCAAATTTTAGATCCTTAATTTCTCCATCTGTTAGAGATAATAATAATATCCCCATTAGAAAATTCTTGAAGGGATTAAGATGTTGGATATAACTTTTAAATAGTAAAGTAGTATATAAATATTACTTATACTTTCTATCATTTTTAGTAAAACATATATAAATCTAGCATATAAGAGGAATTCCAGTGAAGTTACTAGACTTCTAAAAAAATTTTAAATTATTCCAGACTTCATTTTTCTTTGGTGTTTATGGATAAATTAAAAATGTTAAACTTCCTTGATTGAAATTGTAATGGGATACAGGGCCCCCTGAAAATAGGAGAACAACTCCCAATCCTTGATTGGAGGAAGGGGCATTGCATAATACAGCATTTAAGATGCACTGCATAACAAAGGCAAGTTAAGAGGTGTATCTTCCTGAAGGGATAGAGCAGCTGCCCATAACTGTGTACATGACCGAGAACATTCCAAGACTTATGGTATACCTGGGAGGAGGTCATACTGTGCCTGTGTGAGAGGCAGGGGGCAGATGCAGACCCCAAATTCCCCTGTATTGCTGGGAATTTTTTGCCTTGGCTAAAGATGGCTGCCAAAAAAAGAGTTAAAGATACTGGGGAACTTGTAAAAATAGCAGACACTAACATCATAGGAAGGGCTGGATATGAGGTCACCCCAGAAGTTCCAAGTCAAGCATTTTAAATGATAGCAGACTAAGACAGGGGGAGATCCATGAGGTCTGGAGTGAGAGATAACATCTGCCGGGAGATCTGAAAGTCAGAAGTTCAGTGAGTCACTACAGCTGGCAGGACCTGCCCAGCTACCCAGATTTGAGTCTCCCTGGAGAAGACAGCAGCAGAGCTGATGGAGCTAGGGGGATCTGCCTAGCCACCATTTTTAGAACTATTATACTGAGAAATATAAATGGAGAAAATTTTTTTTATTTTTTATATTTTATTGATTATGCTATTACAGTTGTCCCATTCCCCCCCCCTTTATTCCCCTCTACCCTGCACACCCATCCCACCCACATCCCCCTCCCCTTTTACTTCATGTCCATGTGTCATACACATAAGTTCTTTGGCTTCGGCATTTCCTATACTATTCTTAACCTTCCCCTGTCCATTTTCTGCCTACCATTTATGCTACTTTTTCTCTGTATCTTTTCTCCCTCTCTCCCCTCCCATTCCCCCACTGATAACCCTCCATGCGATCTCCATTTCTGTTCCTGTTTTAGTTGTTTGCTTAGTTTGCCATTTTTTTATTTTGGTTTTTTTTTTAACTTTTAATATATTTTATTGATTATGCTATTACAGCTGTCCCATTTTCCCCCTTTCTTCCCCTCCACCACCATAGCCCCCCATTCCCCGTCCCTTAGTTTTTGTCCAAAGATCATACACATAAGTTCTTTGGCTTCTACATTTCCTATACTATTCTTAACCTCCCCCTGTCTGTTTTCTACCTCCCATTTATGCTACTTATCCCCTGCCCCTTTCCCCCTCTCTCCCCCTACCACTCCATTGTTGATATCCCTCCATACCTTATATAAATCCCTTTAACATTTCATATAATAAAGGCTGGGTGATGATGAACTCCTTGAACATGACCTTTTCTGGGAAGCACTTTATCTGCCCTTCCATTCTAAATGATAGCTTTGCTGGATAGAGTATTCTTGGATGTAAGTCCTTGCCTTTCATAACTTGGAATACTTCTCTCCAGCCCCTTCTTGCCTGCAAGTTCTCTTTCGAGAAATCAGCTGACAGTCTTATGGGAACTTCTTTGTAGGTAACTGTCTCCTTTTCTCTTGCTTCTTCTAGGATTCTCTCCTTATTTTTAATCCTGGGTAATGTCATTATGATATGTCTTGGTGTGTTCCTCTTTGGGTCCAACTTCTTTGGGACTCTCTGAGCTTCCTGGACTTCCTGAAACTCTATTTCCTTCACCAGCTTGTGGAAGTTCTCCTTCATTATTTGTTCAAATACGTTTTCAATCCCTTGGTCTTCCTCTTCTCCTTCTGGCACTCCTATGACTCGGATGTTGGGATGTTTAAAGATGTCCCTGAGGTTCCTAAGCCTCTCCTCAGTTTTTTGAATTCTTGTTTCTTCATTCTTTTCTGTTTGGATGTTTTCTCTTTCTGCTGGTCCACTCCGTTGATTTGAGTCCCAGTT
Organism: Micronycteris hirsuta; assembly: GCA_004026765.1. Lineage (NCBI taxonomy): Eukaryota > Metazoa > Chordata > Mammalia > Chiroptera > Phyllostomidae > Micronycteris > Micronycteris hirsuta. Next base: position 22,361 of record PVJI01016053.1, read on the forward strand.
TCCTTCTCGTCCCTACAGGTTCCCTGCAGGTTTCCCCTCATTTCCTTTATATTATCCTTCACTTGTTCAACTTGGTGTTTATGGATAAATTAAAAATGTTAAACTTCCTTGATTGAAATTGTAATGGGATACAGGACCCCCTGAAAATAGGAGAACAACATATATAATAGCTGGGCAGGTCCTGCCACACTGCAAGCTATAGTTGCGACCATTTTTCTTCCAATCCTGTGAGCATCCTGATTACCAGTGCTTTGAACTGTGCGTCTGATAGGTTGGCTATCTCTTTGTCGCTTAGTTGTATTTTTTCTGGAACTTTGATGTGTTCTTTCATTTGGGCCATTTTTTTTTTCTTGATGCACCTGTTACTTTAAGGGGCGGAGCCTTAGGTGTTCACAGGGCAGGGTAACTCACATTGTTGTGTTGTGACACAGCCTGTGGGGGCAGGTCCTGAGAGAACAAAGGCACTTGCTCCACTCTCCACACCCACACTGCTATCCACAAGCAAGTTGGGCCCTTCTGTGCTGGCTCCGGGGTCAGTGGGTGGGCCTGCACAGTCCACGTCCCTGTGGATCTCCCCAATGAACTCTCCTGTGAGGCCAGGAGTTCCTCCCGCCACTGCCTCTGCCCCTGCAGGTGTTTTAAATCAGTGCTTTGAGGTTTTATTTCCCTGCGTTGGTGGGTTCTGCAGTCTGCTCTGCTCCCCACTTTTTCTCCCGGTTTATCTGCACATGAATGAGGACCCACCTGGTCTACCAGTCTCAGCCCCGCTGGGTCAGGGTGGGCCGGGTGCTGGCCACATTTTGGTCAGGCATGCCTACCGCAGGTCTTTCTGGGCACCTGCAGCATTGCCAGTACCACTCCACAAACCACTATCTTGCTGCGCCCTCTCTGCCCTGCTCCGTCCTGTATACCGATCTGGATGAATGTGTCTTCTTTAACTCCTTAGTTGTCAGGCTTCCACTCAGTTAGATTTTCTGTCAGATCTGGATGTTTTCGTTTATTTAAATTGTTGTTTTTCCTCTTTTGGTTGTGTGAGGAGGCAGAGTGCGTCTACCTACATCTCCATCTTGCCAGAAGTCCATTGCTTAGTTTGCTTTTGTTCCTGTTTTAGGTGTGGTTGTTAATAACTGTGAGTTTGTCATTTTACTGTGCGTATTTTTTTATCTTCTTTTTCTTAGATAAATCCCTTTAACATTTCATATAATAAAGGCTGGGTGATAATGAACTCCTTTAACTTGACCTTTTCTGAGAAGCACTTTATCTGCCCTTCCATTCTAAATGATAGCTTTGCTGGATAGAGTATTCTTGGATGTAGGTCTTTGCCTTTCGTGACTTCGAATACTTCTCTCCAGCCCCTTCTTGCCTGCAAGGTCTCTTTTGAGAAATCAGCTGACAGTCTTATGGGAACTCCTTTGTAGGTAACTGTCCCTTTTTCTCTTGCTGCTTCTAAGGTTCTCTCCTTATTTTTAATCTCAGTTAATGTAATTATCATGTGCCTTGGTGTGTTCCTCCTTGGGTCCAACTTCTTTGGGACTCTCTGAGCTTCCTGGACTTCCTGGAAGTCTATTTTTTTCCCAGATTGGGGAAGTTCTCCTTCATTAGTTGTTCAAATAAGTTTTCAATTTGTTCTTCTTCCTCTTCTCCTTCTGGTACCCCTATAATTCGGATGTTGGAAGGTTTAAAGATGTCCCAGAGGTTCCTAAGCCTCTCATCATTTTTTTGAATTCTTGTTTCTTTATTCTTTTCTGGTTGAATGTTTTTTTCTTCCTTTTGGTCCTCACCATTGATTTGGGTCCCAGTTTCCTTCCCATCACTATTGGTTCCCTGTACATTTCCATTTATTTCACCTAGCATAACCTTCATTTTTTCATCTAATTGGCAACCAGATTCAACCAATTCTGCGAGCATCCTGATTACCAGTGTTTTAAACTGTGCATCTGATAAGTTGGCTGTCTCTTTGCATTTTTTCTGGAGCTTTGATCTGTTCTTTCATTTTGGGCTATTTTTTTTTTTTTGTCTTGGTGCACTGTTACATAGTAAGGGGCAGAGCCTTAGGCGTTCGACAGAGCAGAGTAACCCATGTCAGTGTTGTGATGCTGTCTGTGGGGAAGGGGTCTGAGAGGGAACAGTGGCACTTGCTCCACTCTCTGCTGGATTTCAGTCACTTCCCCACTTCCCACAAGCAAATTGGGACCTTCTGGTGCTGATTCCCAGGTTGGTGGGCTTGTGTACATTCTGGGACCCTGTGGATCTCTCCAATACACTCTCCTGTGAGGCTGGGAGTTTCTCCCACTGCCGCCTCAACCCCCACAGGTGTTTTCAATCAGTGGTTTGAGGCTTTATTTACCCATGCTGGAACCCTGGGATGTACAGTCTGCCTCACTCCCCAGTTGTTCCTCCCAGTTTATCCACATGTGAATATGGGACAGCCGGTTCCGCCAGCCATCGCCTTGTCCACCCTGGTCCTCCAACCACAGTCTTGCTGCAAGTCCTCTCCACCCAGCTGCCAATCTCTGCCTCTGCTACCAGTCTGGATGAATGCTTCTTCTTTAACTCCTTGGTTTTCAGACTTCCATTCAGTTCGACTTTCTGTCAGTTCTGGGTGTTTTTTGTTTTTAAATTGTTGTTGTCCTTGTTTTGGTTGTGCAAGGAGGCACAGTGTGTCTTCCTATGCCTCCATCTTGGCTGGAAGTAAATGGAGAATTTTTAAATCAAATGGTTATTTGGGGTATGGCTCTTCTTTGGATAAATTATGAACTTTCAGCCATATGACTGGAAAACCCTTACTTAAAAGATTATTGAGAGATCCAAAATCGTAGCACAGTAGGTAAAAGTTATACTCACTTCCTCAGGATAAAGTAAGAATTATGACTAAATAATAGAATAAACAACCTAAATAACTAATTGAAGACCAGGTGAAAAGAAATCTTATAAGCAAGGATTTACAGAAGAAGCCATATGGAGATGCTAGAAGGACAGAGACATAAGAAGTGATGGACCCACATCCACATGCAGTGGCTGAGGATCAGAAGAGATATTTCAACAGCAAAGAGATCTCTTGAATTGCAAGAGATCCCAGTTTTATTTTGGGCTCCCAATACTAAAGCACACTTAAAATCTGGCTGTAAATTTAAGTGGGGATTTTGTCTACCTAGTGAGAGAAGAGATTGCTACATATATAGGCATTCAATTGTGTGGCTTTAAACCACGGAGGGAGAGCCACCAGTGTCCTTGTGTTGAGATTCCCTTCTATACAGCTCCTACATGTGTCATTTTTCCTTGACTGAGTACTCTCTTCTATGTGTTATCAGTATGAAGAATTGCACAATTTCTACCCTGCCTGCTCCCTCAGGTCCTATCTTGCCAAACTAACACTTAAGCTAAGTGTTCTGCTGGTGGTGACCAGCCTGGATCTGCATTGCAGTCTTTTCTGAAAAACTGTCAAGAAATTCTAGGCACTCTCAGGGTATTTCAGAGAGAAACAGGCAGACACTATGTGGTGTGGTTTTGAACGAGGGCTCTGGTACCTAACCAGGGTCATGATTCCTGTGTTGGCTCAGTACCTCTCCCACGGTATCAGATACACTAACCCTATCATGCCAACCCTTTAAGGTACCACTTCCCCAATCTTGCACATGGTGATGAGATCTGCTGTCAATGGCCAACCTGAGCCCATATTGCAGTCTTTATTGAAAAACAGCAACAACAAAAAACCTTCAGGATTTCCATGCAAACCTGGTAAGTGTCAGAGGCACACAACAAGAGGCTGTGTTCAGTGGCCTTAGGACATGTGATATCTCCCTGCATGCCCAACACGTACCACCATCTCTGTGCCAAGCTCTCTATCCACATAGCCAATTTAATCTGTTTTAGCATTATGATCTGTATTGCCTCCACCTTGACAACTCCCTGAGGCATCATCTCACTACAAAATTCACAGGCTACATTTGGGTGTAACCTCATACACCTGCTAAGTGGCCCCCAAACCAGCATGAGCACCAAGTCTGAATCTGTATTGGACTTGTGAACAACACTTGCCCCTACACTGGAACACTGAAAACTTACCTCGTAAAACTTGTGTACTGCCTCAGGCTTTTTTAATGACTGAGAATAATGGAAACCCAGCAGGCAGCAGTAGATCTTGAAGTGTTTTAGGCCTTTTAAGACTTGCCCCTGTCTCAATACTGATGGTAGCTGGCTCCAGTATGCAGCTTGGTCACTCCTACATGGCCCTAGACCTACCACAGCTTGTTACGAACAATGAATTGCTATTATATTTTAATAGGTTGCCCAGGGCTGGTCATAGATAGGATCTGACATTAACCTTCACCTTGTTCCCTCACTAGAGGCCCCAGAACTAGAATACCCAGGGGCTGGTTTCAGGCCACAACAGGGCATAACCCAACTTGTTCCAAAAGTGTTATACCCAAAGGATGGTTTTGACAGCTCCTGATAAGCAGATTGTACATGTGGTTTGGGTCATTTCTCAGTCAGCCAACCTGAGTCAACTCAACCCATGAAAAAGTTAATAACAATCAAGATTTGACTATAATGCAAGAATTACAAATACTGTACGTGAGATATTCCAGGAGCATGCAAATTAGTTGATCACAAAAGCTGTGTCTCTGAGTCCCTTAGGAGATGTATATTACACACTGAAAAACAGCACAGAGAGACAGAAAATGGGGAGACGAAGACACATGGCCAAATATGAATAGGCAAAATCTCCAGAAAAAAAAATTTAATGAAATGGATGTAAGCAACTTATCAAAACATCATTCAAAGAAATGGTTATAAGTATTCTAATTTTTAAAAAATGAACAAGAACTTATATTGTGAAAATATAAAAGGACATAGAACCATTAAAAAGAAGTCACAAATAAAGAATATAATAGATGTAAAAAACACTAGAATGAATCAACAGCATATTACATAAAGCAGAGGATCAAACCAGCAATTTGGATGTTAGCAGAAAATTCCCAATTAGAACAGCAAAAAAGAGAAAAATAAGATTAGAGTCTAGTTCAAAGGATCCAAATTGGCAGAGGAGTGAGTGGAATTTACACTAACCTCCCCCCAGGACTAATGTAGAATTACAACTATATTATGGAGAAATCACTTGGAACAAACAACTGAACAATAGCAAGATATAAGCCTTATAACCACAGACAGACAGAAGAATCAGTTTCAGCACAACCTGAATTGCTGTGAAGACATGAGAGGGCTGTCTGGGCACCTAGAGGCAGCAGCTAAAGGGCCACAGGGATATTTAAGCAGCTCGTTGGGTTCCCCTGAGAAGTGTGGGGTCTAAATCCTAAGCTGGGATACCCAGCCTAGAGCACCGGAGTCCAAAAGGTACACAGATAATGTCCAGCTGCAAAAAGGCAGAGTTGATGTCTGCCAGAGAAGGATGGCTGGAGATGCAAAGAGCCATTTAAAGGTCCAGTGAATAAATTTTCATTTGCAGCCACTTACCCTGGGTTCTGGAAAAGGGTGGGGAGGGACAGGGTGGACTAGAGATGCTTGAGGAGGGACAGAGGGCAGCAACTTTGGGGAGAGCTGAGAGACTAGCTGCTGTGCTGGAGGCCAAACCAGCCCTACTGTATGATGACAAAGTCGCAGAGGGAGCCGCAAGTCTGCACAGTGGACATGGCAGGAGAAAGCACTGTGCATTCCTCTGTTTAATCATTCTATTGCTTCCTTTGCTTGGGTCAGTGTGATTTCATGTGGGACTGGGACAGATGGCAATTCCACTGAGAAAATAGAGTACTTAGGAAGTTATAGAGAAAATGTTAGTCAAGTAGAAAATACCCTCACTCCCGAGTGCCCCCCTAAATGGTATATGAGTCATCAAAAATGGGAATAGAAGAAATTCCTTGACCTAACGCCCACAGCCTCTTCTGCTTCCACCACGTTAGGCAGAATCCGAGTCTCAGGGACTAGAAATAGATCTAAAAGGTTAGTTTGGTCAGCTCTCTATCGTTTTCCCTTTACCACTACTCCTAGGCCTACAGACCCCCCATTGCCCTACACAGACATTTATCACAGAAGATCTAGATTGGTTAATATTGGAGGATACTAGGTAGATTAATAGAAAAGACTTTTCTGCACAGTAGACTAAGGATAATAAATATTATTAAACAGAAATATATCCTGAGCAGTGAGAGACAACCGTTAACCACATAACCACAAAAGTCTAACAGTCTCATAACAGTCCTCTACCAAACTTGTGGTCAGACACTTTGCTGATCCAGCAGCAAGATTAGAGGTAAGAGCTTGCAGAACAAAGTTTAGCTGTGTTGCCCAGCTTTTTTATTTCATGTATGTGTCATGCTTCTCCGGAACTCTTGCAAAGCAAATGTATTATGAGAGAACCACTCCTAGTGTAAACCCCCATACCACTTGAGCTTGCAAAAAGCATATAAATAAAACACACTCTGAAGCCTAGCAGAGATGCCTGACTGATGAGCCTGAAACTGCACCTCTCGTGTCCTTCTTCCTCCCACCGACACTGTCCATACCTGAGGGACCCCTTGACCTGCCTGGGCTGGACCCCGGCACTGCTGGGATCCCAGAGCTGAGTCATTCCCCATACGCACCAGCCATCCTGCTCAGCTCTGACTACTCCCTTCCAAGTGGCAGCATCCTGAGGGCAAACAATACCCCTGACTTAGGAGAAATTATGCCCCATCCTGTGGTGCTTAAGCCTAACTGCTGAATGCAGAGTGACTATATTAACAACTGAAGGAGTCAGCCACAAACAGTAGATCCCTGGCAGTTTCAAACAGGCTGCCTAAGGTCAGACATGGTCACCATCTGATACCACCAGAGGCGGATCAAGAAAGAAAAAGCAGTGATAAATATTAGATGCTACTGAGATGAAATTCACCCTGGTCTACTCCACGATTTGCAAATTTTCTTTCCTGCAAGCTTTTTAACATTCTTTTCTGGTCTTTCAAGTTCATGCATCTTGTCACTAGACTATATTATAATGTATTCAATTCATGTATTTTGCCCCTCCTTTCTCTTGGCCCACTTTACCTTCTTTTTTCTTCTTATAACTTTTGTTTTAAATTGTATTTTATTTCTTGCCAACTTGTTTCCATTCCTCATTCTTACTATTTCTCCCCCATTTAGCCTCTCAAAACCGACTTGCTTGTCAATGGTCCTCTTACATTCTTTTTCCCTCTCTTAAAATACCCACATTCTCTCTTCATTTTTCTCATCTTTGATCATTGATTGTGGATAGGTTAGTTGTTTTTGCATTTTTTCAATTTCAGCTTTACATCTGCAGGTTAACTGGAGACAGTGTGGCTTCTTCACCCAGGTGTCTGGATTTCAAGGTGTCTGGTGTCTGGTAACTAAGGGAAGTGGTGTTTCCATAACCTTGAAGGGGCCTGATAACTAGTGTTCTCATAACCTTGAGATTGGTCCAATAAACTGTTCCCATTAACACGAAGTGGGCTCACATGCACACAATTATGTTATGTTATACAGTGTTCTGGCATTTTTCTGGCTTTGGTCTCCTCTAGCACTTAAACAAGTAGAGGCTTCTCACTACTCAGATAAATGCAAGGGGACAGGGACCACAATGAGTGCCACCCTGGGAAGCAAAGGCCACGACATCTTCCATGAAGGGACATACAGATAGACACGTAGCGGTGTGCATGGCTCACCCACCCATGAATAAAGGCATGCCAGACATCCCAATGGCTCTGTGAATATTTTTCCAACTGCATGAATACCATGAACCTCCCCAGCCTTGAAGGGTCACAACACAACATCTTCACTAATTTTGTATTTCAAATCTAAAATTTTACTGTTCCCCTATCCTACTTCTTTTAATCTCAAATTTAAATTTTTCCCTGTCTTATTTTTTTTTATTTTCCCCTTTCATCCTGCCTTTTTATTTCTCCCTTTTTTGTTTCATCTCAAATTTTAATTATTCTCTGTATTACCCTGATGTTCATTCCTCACTTATTATTCCCTTTCCCTCTATCATCTTAAAATCACTTCCACTTCCTCTAAATACTTCTTAAGTTTTTCTTTCCTTCTTTTTTTTCCTATTATTCCCATCCCATCTACATTAATTTTAGCTCATCTGTTGTTGATAGTGCTGTGGTGGAACTTTCTCTCCAATTTTTTCCTATGTTTTTATTATTCATTTACTTTTTTCCTTTTCCTTTCTTCCTCTCACTTTATTTCATTTTATTTTAATTTCTGTTTAACCTAATACGATACGCTTCCCTTCTCTTACTCCATACAACCTTCTTTATTCCTTTTTTATTTATGATGTAAATTTTATTTGCTCTGTGTACATAGCTGTGACCCCCAACTCTTATTAGTGCTCCTCCCTGTACACCCTTATAATCATGTTTCTTTCAGTAGGTCATCTCATATTCACTGTTCTTTCTTATAATAGTTTTAATCTCTATATCCTTGTTAAGACTGGTTCATTTTCTGTTGATAGTAGAATCAAGGTTAGGAGTTATTTTTGCAGGTTTGGGTGTGTTTTCTGAACTCTGTGGTTTTGTTCTGGCAGCACCTGTACAACAGTATATAAGACATGGTGAGTGGAGTGACTTCAGTCAATTACCTGGAGGGAAGGACCCACCAAAGGAAGACCCAACAACATTCAAAGCCCAGTTACACCCAGGGAGCCACCATAAATGGCATGAAGGGCATCCCAGGAATATCAAGTCTAGGTGATCAAGGAGACTCCACCATTGAATCTCACAGGTCTCCTACCATAGAAGTTTCATACCACATAGACAGGAAGTCAAAGCAAATCAATATAAGAAGCAGACGTGAACAAGAAGAGTCTCCCCAAAAATGGGAAGACAAAGAAACAACCCCCAATCAAAAGGAGAAGTGAAATCCCCAGAAAGAGTGCTAAATAAAATAGTTGAAAGTAAACCCTCAGGTACTCAGTCCAAAACAATGGCTATAGTTAAGCTCAATGAGCTGAGTGACAATTACAAATACTATAAGGAAGCTAAAAGGAACTTACTGTGAACAACATTCCACATGAAAAGGGACATAGAAACTGTCAGCAAGACCCAAAAGGAAATAAAGAAGACAATTTCTGAATTGGAGAATACAGTAGAAGGAATCAAAACCAGGAGAGATGAAACAGAGGGTTGAATCAGTGAGCTGCAGAACAGGTGGGAAACAATTCCCAGAAATGGCAAGAAAAGGAAAAAGACTCAAAAAGAACTAAGAGGAGTTAAAGGAACTGCAGGACAACATGAGATGTAATAATATCCATAATAATATCCATATAATATCTTCTGGTATCCTTCCGGATACCAGAAGAAGAAAAGCAAAGGACAGGAGCCCTGTTTGAATAAATAATGATGGAAAACTACCCTAATTTGATGAGAGAAAAAGTCACACAAGTCCAGGAAGCACAGAGGATCCCAATCAAGATGAATCCAAAGAGGCCCACTCCAAGATACATCATAATTAAAAATGCAAAATTCAAATACAAAGAGAGAATCTTAAGGGCACCAAGAGGAAGCAGGAAGTAACATATAAGGGAGTGCAAATGAAGCTAGCAGCTGCTTTGTCAAGAGAAACACTGTAAGACAGAAAGGAATGGCAATAAATATTCCAAGTAATGAAAAGCAAAGGCCAGCAACCAAGACTACACTACCTAACAAGGTTCTCATTTAAAATGGAAGGTGAAATAAGGAGTTTCCCAGAAAAGAAGGCTGAAAGAATACATGTCCACCAAACCAGCATTGCAAGATGTGCTAAAGGGACTGTTTAAGAAGAAATCCCTTTCTTGATGAGGAAAAGAAGTGAGAGAGGAACACACGTACAAAGAAGAAAAATGGCAATGAATAAGTACCTATAAATAAAAACCTTAAACGTAAATGGAAAAAAGCTCCAATCAAAAGTAATGGCATAGCCCTGGATGGTGTGGCTCAGTGGATTAAGCATGGGCCTATGAACCAAAGGGTCACTGGTTTAGTTCCCAGTCAGGGCACATGCTTGGGTTTCGGGCCAGATCCCTGGTAGGGGGCGCATGGGAGGCAACTACACATTGATGTTTCTCTTCCTCTCTTTCTTCCTCCATCTCCCTCTCTCTAAAAATAAATAAATAAATAAATAAATAAATTCTTAAAAAAAAAAAAACAATTCAAAGGATGAATAAATCCACGACCTGGTTCTTTGAAAAGATAAACAAATTGAAAACCTTTACCCAGAATCATTGGGGAAAAAAGACAGGACCCAAATAAATGCAGTCAGAAATGAAAAGAGAAATACAACTGATACCACCCAGATAAAAAGGATTGTAAGAAGCTACTACAAACAACTATATGCCAAGAAATTTGACATACAAATGTGACAAATTTCTAGAAACATATAATCCTTCAAAACTGAATCAAAAAGAAGGAAAAGCCTGAACAGACCTACAGCTAGTGAGATTGAAACAATAATAAAAAAAACAGCATCATCCTAATCCCAAATCTTAGGCCAGTATCATCCTAATCCCAAAGATAAAGACAAAACAAAAAGAGAAAACGACAGGACAATATCCCTAATGAACACAGATGCTGAAATCATCAATACAATATTTGCTAATCGCATCTAGCAATACATTCAAACGATCATACACCATGATCAAGTGGTATTCATGCCAGGATGCAAGGATGATAGAATATTTGCAAATCAATAAATGTAATACATCACATAAATAGGAAAAGGAAAGATAATAATCGTGATCATATCAATAGATGTGGAAAAGCATTCAATAAGGTACATCACCCATTTATGACAAAATCATTCAGCAAAATGGGAACAGAGGGAGCATACCTCAACACAATTGAAGCCATATACAGGAAAAATACAGTCAACATCCTACTCAACAAGCAAAAACTAAAAGCTCTCCCATTAAGTACAGAAACAAGAGAAGGATGTCCACTTTCATGACTTCCATTCAATATAGTATTGGAAGTTCTAGCCATAGTGATCGGAGAAGAAAAAGAAATAACAGGTGTTCAAATTGGAAAGGAGGAAACAAAACTGTCATTGTTTGCAGATGACATGACAGTGTACATAGAAAATCCTAGAGACTCCACCAAAAAATGATTAGACCTAATAAGTGAATTAGGCAAAAAAGATGGAGACATAGCCAATATTCAGAAACTGAAGGCATATTTGCACACCAACAACAAAATATCAGAAACAGAAATTAGGGAAGATATCCTATTTGCCATAGCAATGAGAAAAATAGAGTACTTAGGAATAAACCTAACCAAGGAGGTAAAAGAGCTATACACAGAAAACTATACAACACTGATGAAAGAAATTATGGAAGGTACAAATAAATGGAAGCATATACCTTGTTCATAAATTGGAAGAATTCACATCATCATAATGTCCATACTACACAAAGCTGTTTACAGATTCAATGTAATCACTGTTTCACAGATATAGAACAAACATTTCAATAATTTATATGGAAACAAAAACAACCCCGGTAGTCAGAGCAGTTTTGAAGAACAAAAATGAAGTGGCAGGGATCACAATGCCTGATATAAAACTATATTACAAGTCCACTGTAATCAGAACAGCCTGGTACTGGCATAAGAGCAGACACATAGATCGATGGAACAGAATAAAGAGCTCAGAAATAAACCCAAGTCTTTATGGCCAATTAGTATTTGACAAAAGGGCCAGGAGCATACAATGGAGTAAAAATAGTCTCTTCAATAAATGGTGTTGAAAAGACTCAACTGGTACATGCAAAATACTGAAACTAGACAATCAACTTACATCATACACCAGAATAAACTTAAAATGGAAGACTTAATTATGGTCATGACACCATAAGTCCTAGGGGATAACATAGGCAGGAAAACTTCTGATATCCAGCATTACAATATTTTTGCCAATATATCTCCTACGAAAAGGGAAATAAAGGGAAAAAAACAAATTGAATTACATAAAATAAAAAAGTTTCTGCATGGCTAAAGAAATTATCATCAAGATGAAAAGGAAACTGACAATATGGGAAAATGTATTTGACAATGACACCTGAGACAAGGGTTTCATTTCCTAAATGTATAAAGAACGGATATGACTCCACAACGGGAAGATAAAAAAGCCAATTAAAAAATGGGCAAAAGTCTTTAATAGACACTTCTCCAAGGATATACAGAGGGCCCAGAATCATATGAAAAGATGCTCAGCATCACTAGCCATTAGAGAGACACAAATTAAAACCACAATGAGATACCACCTCACACCAGTCAGGATAGCCATTATTAATAAATCAATAAACAAGTGCTGGTGTGGCTGTGGGGAAAAGGGAATTCTAGTGCACTGTTAGTGGGAATACAGATTGGTGCACACACTGTAGAAAGTAGTATGGAATTTCCTCAAAAGTCTAAAAATAGAACTGCCTTTTGATCCAGAAATTTCACTGCTGCAAAGATACCCTAAAAATCAGAAACACCAATTCAAAAGAACTTATGCACCCTTGTGTGCATAACAACGCTATTTACAATAGCTAAGTGCTGGAAATAGCCTAAGTGCCCATCAGTAAATTAGTAGATGAAAAAATGGCAGTACATTTATACAATGGAATGTTACGCGGCATAAAGAAAGAACTCCTACCTTTCATGAGAGCATGGATGGAACTGGAGAGTATTCTGCTAAATAAAATAAACCAGTCAGTGAAAGACAAATACCATATAATCTTACCTATAAAATGAACCTAATGAACAAAATTAATGAGTAAACTAGAACTGTTGACATGGAAACATGGAACAGACTTATAGCAACCAGAGGGGAGAGTGTAGGGGCATATTGGTGTAAACAAGGGGAAGGGAGTAGTCAAAGAAATTTATAAATTAACCATGGACATGGACATCAGTGTAGGGATTCATTGTGGGATGGGGGTGGGCTGTGTGGAGGAAGACGAATGGGAAAACGGGACAACTGTAATAAATAACAATAAAAATTTTAAGAAAAAAATAAATGTGTGTGTTCTAAGAAACTTGGTGTGCTTCTTTTTACTTCCTCTATATTGCTCCATTCATGCTGATAAGTACAAAATTTGTAGAAATACAAATAGGACTGATTCCTTTGGAGGTGTGGAGAGCTCAAAGATGCAGCATTAGTGGTTTCTTCAATTTGACATGTTCCCATTTAAAAAGACCATCCTAACCGCTCCTAAAGCAGTATACATTTCCAGGCTAACTCATAAATATCCCTGCCCTTCTGGCATGATTCTTGTCATGTGCTGAATATGAAGAGTTTCCTTCCTTCATTAAATTAAAAATGTAGTTTCTTCAAGTCCACCCATAATGCCTAATAGGCAGTTGAGTACACAAAATGAATCCATTTTGAGGCAAGAAATTTCTAGATTCTCTACGCTACATACCAAACAGTCAATATTACCAAAATATTATTTACTTTAGTTTTTTTTTAGTTTTGCCATTCAGAAAAAGCAGGTCTTCTCTGTCATCATTTGATTTCTTAAATTATCGTTTCATTAGTATCAGAGTTCTATTAATTTCATAAAACCTCATTTTAATGTTCACTGTTTGGTACTGTACACAGCTACTTCAACCTCCAATCTGTGTGATAGGGTTATTTTTGTGCCTTGGACTAACAAGCAGGAAAAGAAAATGTAGTGTTAGAACACCCTGCTACATGATCTTGTGAAAACTCCTAGATCATTGTTCTTATGCTTTCTCCATCAGGTTATGGCACTTCCAATTTAGGAGACTCTAATTTACATCCTTTCCGTTGCAATGGAAATAAAGCGTTCCAGCTGATTAGCTGTTTAACACTAAACCACAGGTACTAGTTTCCTCTGTATTTCTCAAAGTAAGAGTTAGGCAAAGGAAATGAAAATAAATCATTTAATAATAATTTTCAGCCTCCTTCACCTCCATCATCAATCCCTGCTGCACTTCTGAAAAGGTATCTTTAGCAGTCAATTTGGGGAAAACTTCTTAGTTTAACTTCTTAGACATTTGCATTGTAAGGTTGAAATAAAATATTGGGCAACTTACTCTTTTTAAATTGTTTTTGTTTATATTGAACCTTTCCAAAAACATACAATTCAATTAAAGAACATGTTGACTATTAGATAAGAAAAATCCATTTATTTTGTTCTATACCTAAATAACCAAATACTAAAGACTTTACTTTTACTTATCATTGGAAACATTATAAATTATTGAGAATAAAAACCTGGAAGTAAGCCAATTAATTTATGTTGAATTAAATGTCACTGATAATATGATAAATTATCTTTTGAAATTCAGATTTTTACTTAAAACCCAATTGTTCTCAAAGCACATTTATAAGTAGCATAAGTAACTATGTTATATAAAATGCTTTTAAATGTTAACTGAAAGTTGGTCATTACAAAATGAAGAATTGTTAGTGCAGGTAGCTAGACATTAATAAAGGGAGCAAAGGAAATGAGACATTAAGCAGCATAATAAACTTGGGACCTCAATTGGAAAGTTAGTCTGCTTGTTTCACTGGGAAGTTGTAGCATGCACAAGCAACCAACCCTGGGCATCACAGTATCTTCTTGCCGAGGAGATTAACACTGGTAGTTCCTGCAATCAGGAGAGGGATAATACAATGAAGGGGAAATACCTCTGCTGAGCATATGCACAAAAGACTTGAAGGTACAAAAGGTGGTGCTTCTACTATGAAGCATGCACAGTAGAAGTCAAGATGTTGACCACAGAAGCCAGTCTGACCTGAGAAAATGATCAGATTAGGTAAGTGACACCAGAAGATCTAAAAAATAGTGGTAAGGGTGAGGAGTTAGCACTGGTCCATGAAAGATTGAGAAGCTGATTGGTTAGTTTGAAAGTGTACCCAGTCCTTTCCAAACCTAACATAACACAAGCTTAACAAAGAACTCTGACCCTCCCACTCAGTCTTGTTCAGTACATTTCCTCACCCTGTTCTTGCTCGCATTTTCTCTCCATAGTAGCCATGTAGCTCTAGTGGAGCCCCCTTTCACCCACTGCAGACAACAGGGGCCCAGGCACAACACTCACCAGAGGATAGCTAGGAGCACAGACTATGGCATCCAGGTAAGGCATGGTCTAAATGGGACTAAGCTTCAGCATGGCACAGAAATTTTGGACCTTGGCAATTATACTGGGCTGAAGACAGGGCTGGATTTTTTTCCCCCACAATGGTACAGATGAAAGATGGAACACTGGGAATCCAGAGGCAGCCCTTTGATTTTGCTTCTACAGTGAATCTTGTCACTAACCCCATCATGTCAAGTGTCAGTCTCTAGAAATGTATTGTAATGATTCTGTGAAAGAAACCATTTCCACCAGCAACAGAATCACAAACAGAAAATTCCTTTTAAACAGCTGTTAAAAATGAAATTTTCACACATTTTCTAAAAAACTGCTTGAATTCTTCTTGTGCCAATGTCAAGAACTCTTTAAGTTCAATTTCATGGCCGAGATTCTATGCTCTAAATATTGCCACCTTCATTTTATCATCTATTGTGATGGCTTATCAAAACCTGGTTGTGAATATCTAAAACTTTTCATAGAGCTCATGGTAATCATCAGCCTAAGAAAACAATCTCACTGTTAGCTAGTCTATATAATTGGTGAAATCAATTTCTATATTGTAACGGAATTTACTCAGGAGATTAACATAATCAGATTTGTGTTATTTATCTGTCTGTAATGAGAACATGAGGCAGACAGGACCTTTTGCACAGATTTCTTAGAATAGCCACTTCTTGAACCAGTTACAGGAGGCAAGTTTGAAACTTTTTATATGAATATTAAAAATTGAGCATTCCATTGGTTAAAATAATTTGAACAAGAAAAGGTCATTCTGATTAAACTGCATTTTACAGCCTGCAGGACACGTTGGACCAGCTTGGTTTTAATCTAGATCTCACTGTCCTCCCACCCAGCTTCTTCCTTCACCAGCTTGCAAGCTCTTTTGCTTCCCTGCCAGCCAGAGAGGCAGATGGGAGAGGCAGGTGCGGCCTTCATTGTCAGCAGTTCTGATGTGAAAAGGGGCAGCACAGTCATTTAAACTGATCCAACCTCTTTGCAGCTTACAAAGTTAAACAGCTAAAAGAAGTAAAATAAGAAGGCAATGCTTGTGGAATGTACAGTGCATATTGGCGGTGCGGGCCTCATTACGTTTCTCCTGCTTGCTTCTCCTGTTCAATCGCTGTGGTCAGAAAAAAAAGATGGAAGGGATCGGTTATGCGGATTCGGTGTAGTCTAGTGGAAGATCATAGTACTTTCATTTAAAGCAGCTTTCCTAATTGTAAAAATCGTACGAGTATCAATAGGCATTTCATCCTGAAGGTTTATACTAAGAACAAATACAAGACAAAATAATATGCATGTTTATATAGTACGTTAATCATTCGGTCATTAAATTATTAAAGCCGTGTGTCTGTCGTCTGCAGAACCATTTTTAATTATACTTTCCGTACTACATTTAACAGGATCCGTGGGCTCTTCCCCCGCCCTCCCCCCACTCTTCTCCCGGCCCCTCCCATCCTCCGTCCTCCCACCCCTCCACTCCCGCCCAGCCTTTTCTGTGTGGGGGGGGGCGGGGGCGGTTGAGCTTACTTTCTTTGGAAGGCAGTGGGTTTTTCTCTTGCGTTTCTGTCTTCTTCGATTTCGACTTATCGAATTTCTCAATCTCGGCCATATCGGGTTTATCAGACATGGTTGCTGAGGAAGCTGCAGATACAAAGCCAAGGAGGGAGTGTGAGAGCTGAGCCACCCAGTCTCGTTTCTCCCGGCTTAGTGCGCTTTGGCCCTCGCATTCCCAGCCTGAAACCCCACCTCCGCCTCCTTCCGCAGTCATTCAGTACTAAATCCCCTCCTTTCTACAAAAAAAGTCCCCCCATCTCGTTGCAGTATTTCGAAATGTGAACAGCCTGGGAAGATGGTTCTCGTATTAGGAGGCTGA
>PVJI01016054.1:0-39337 GCA_004026765.1 Micronycteris hirsuta
TGAGAATCAAACCAGCAACCCTGTGGTTGGTTCACAAGCACACACTCAATCCGCTGAGCCACATCAGCCAGGGCCCATCTTCCTTCTTAAGTTCTGCATCAAGGCTGAATTCCCGCTCACTCCTAAGACCACTTTCCTCCTGAAAACTGTATTGTTCTGATAGAAACCTGCCACAATCCATCTTTCATTGTCTCTTCATTCGATCTCTCTACATTTTAAGATGTTTGGAGTTTAGGGCTTTAAAAAAATTTCATCAAGTATTTAAATCAATCTCGTTCCTCTTTATTGATAGAAACTCAAGCCCGCTGATTAACTTTTCAATCAAAGCTGCCTGCAACACGCAGGCTGCACAGATGGCAGGTGGAGGAGACAGCAGCCCTCAGCCGCTGACTTCCTCCTGAGGCAGAGGAGCAGGGCCAGCCTTGACCTTCTTACCCCAGCCACCGGTGTCAAAATCTCTCTGACCGAACCCAATTTTACCGCACGCGTCCTGCCTTGCTGTAATTTCTGGAAAACACCTACTATGTGTGAAGTTTGAGCCAAAAGCTGCCCATTTGAAAATAGGGGGGAAAGAGTGAGTAACCTGATTTCTTCCAGGATCTAGAATACAAAGATAACCCGGGTGCAGGTTGGAGGTGACAGGGAGAGAAGCAGAAGGACGTTTCTCCCTGTCAGTCAGCACCCTGCCCTCCCCAGCACCCGTTCCTCCTCACTTCCAGTCTAACTGAGGAGTGTGCTTAACCTTTTTGTCCCCCCACCAACATCAAAATGGCTCCTTTGATTGGAAACTTCTGGAAGGGTTCAGTGAGAACAGTTGTGGTTAAGCAGATGGTCCAGAGTGATATTTGTTCATTGTTCCCCCTGCAGACAGCAGGTTTTCTACAGCTATGATTCTGTCACCCTTTGGGATTCTGATTGACTTACTGGCTCTTTCTGGGACTCAGCTTTTCCATCAGTGAAATGGGAGGATTTACTCTGAGCTCCTATGCCAAGTAGCTGCGTGACGTTGCTATGTTCCATGGTACTTCAGGGACAGTGTCTGAGCTGGTTTTGCCTGTGCCACACCCAGTGCTCCCTCTGGTTGGGACATGGGTGGGGTCGGAGAAAAGGGGGAAGGAGCTGGCAGCACCGGGAACGCTGGGATCCAGGAGCAAACCCTTCGTGTCTAAGGAAGGCAGCGACGCACCGCTCGGTTCCTGTCAACCTGCATCGTGTTACCAGCCCCCCCAGTGCCAGGAGCCCTTTGTCGAGAAGGGAATGGAAGCACTTCTGCTGACAACCCCCCAGGGCTCCTGGACTCACGTTTCCATCTCCACATTGATTTCTATTCTCGTTTTTTAATTTCCTTCTCATCGGGCGGAACTAAATACCAAACACCAGGTTCAGGCCTTCCAAGCCCGAGCGCCCCTGCGCTTTGTTTCCAACTTATATAAAAGTCTAAATTTCCTCTTCCCCGGCTCAAATTTCTGCCAACACAGTCATCAGAGATGAAATTTTGGAAGATAATTAGCATATCGGATATCGGTAATCAGCTAATAATGTATTTCTTGGATTGTGCCTCTCTGCTGAGATGTTATTCACCACGAATATTATTCACGTCATGGGGAATAGTCCTGCTGGTGGGTGTTTTTATGCTCCAAGGACTCCAGCTAAAAGTCTTCCACGGGGGCCGCGCCCCTCCCCCACCCGCCCCGTTTTAGGCCAGATTGGCTCCCGCCTTGTAGAACAGGGTTAACCTTCAGGGGAAACAGTATTAAGGGAAGTAATTATCCATTCACACTGAGCTGGCTACAAAGAAAGTGAGAAAATCACCTTCTCAGAACTCACATGAAAAACATAATGTAGTTAATATTAAATAAAGGAATTGGGCAACCTGGCCGCTTTTTACGGTGTGTTCTGATGTGTCCTTGGTCGGGGCCTGTTTTGTTTATGATTAATGAATGACTCACCTTGGCCTGTGTTCCGTTCAATGCATACCTCATTATGAATTTGAAGAGGTCATTTGTTCTTGGGGTTGAAAATGAAAACCCTCTTTGTACATTCAGAAGTCAGGAAGCGTTTGATTTGGGTATAAAACCCGCACAAAGAGGCATGGAGGCTTTGCTTCGGGTTGTTTGTTGATGGGGTTGTTGTTTTTCCTTTTTTTAACTCTCGGGACTTGGAGAGCCATTCTCAGGCTGGGCTCTGATTTTACGGAAGACCCTAAAATGACGGGGCTTGAGCCCAGTTCACCCGCGGCCGCAGGCCTGCCCTGTGGGGGCTCTGAATGAGAGGGGCTTCGGGTAGGCAGACGGGTGGGGGGGGGGGCGTGGGTGAGGGCTCTCCATGATGATCTAGGAGGTGCTTGAGTTGAGGAAGGGAATTAAAAGGCACGAAAACAAAAGTAGCCATGCTCTGAGGCCCAAGCACTCCGAAAGGGTCCGTCCTTCTTCTTCTTCCCGCCCTATCCACCAGGCTCTCTTTTAATTGCTTCTTTTCCTCCTTAAAGCTGGTCGTCAGGTTCATTTTTAAATTTGATACCACTCATCTTTAAATGGCAGAAGGAGCAGGAGTTTGCAATGTGATTTGCCAGGCCCTTCCAAACCCGAACTCGGGGCAGAAGGCTGTCACTGGGAAGAAATAAAACTGCGCCTCTTTGTTTTTTGCAAGGTGTCTGATAAAACCATCTGACAAAGAAATATGTAGGTATCTCTTTTTTATTACACACACGGACAAAATCCCATGTATCCGAGGAAGAGGAGTGATAGATCTATGAATATCGATTGTTCTGCAGGTATAGATTTTATTTTTTAATACAGACAGGGTCCACCGTCTGAGAGGGAACTTGTATGTTTGGAATCCCTAGCCCTACGTTGGGTGGGGAGTCCATCCAGAATCACACGTGTGGTTTCCCCGCTGTGGACCCTGCCACGGCCCAGCGAACCATCTTTCCATGGGGCATGTGTATCCACTTGTGCATTCAAATGAGGGCTTGTCACCCTGAAATAAAAGCACGCGCAGGAACAGAACTTAGCGGCTGACTAGGGATGCCCGCTGTGTGGGAGACATAGTTCACTAGCCACCTAACCAACTTTACTTCAAGTTATTTCTTTATGTGTGGGAGACACCGTGTCCTTTGATCACAGCCACTGAGGTGGGATTAAACAACAGCACATCTCAGGGACCCGAGCGTCACCCGCGGCTACGTCACCAAATGGCCGCGTGACCTTGGACAGGCCGTTTCTCCACTCTGGGCTTCACTGCTCCCAAATGAAGCTTTGGACGAAACAGCCTTTACGTGATTTCTTACCATCCGTGTTCAATATATTTTTTTCTAGAAGTACTGTCCCTCCTGTCCATGTTCTGTGATGCTGTGCCAGAAACAAATACGTGTGTCGCTGACATGAGGTAGGAAGGGCCCGCCCTGAAAATGTCCCCCTGGCGAAGTTAAGTCTTGCTGCGTCACCAGCTCAGCTCAGAAGACCGATGCTGTCTTTTTCCATAACCGCTACCGGCCTTGCAGACATGAAAGCAGCTGCCAGAGTCTAAATACGTGACCACTTCAATGCAAACAAGGAAACAAATACACAACTTTTACAACTAGAAATAGAGATCGCTTTTACCTTTGCACTTCAACAGTGAAAATAGCATAACGGGAATTGTATCGTTGGGAAGGAAACCGCCGAGCACGATCTCTCTGTAGATACCCTAACACAACTTGGCAATTTCCAAAACAAATTGAATTTCCAAGAAATTTAACAAAATTCCATAGGAAAGATTCCTCAAATTACTGTAAGACATGTTTAAAGAACTCAGGATCTAAACAACAATACCGATAACTTTTTTAACCTATTGAAAAAGTAGAGAATTTGAATGGGGCAAAAAAAAAAATTTAGATAATCACTCTTCTCTCTTAAAAAAAGGTTCCCACCAATTTGAGGAAATGGAGAAGGAGGCCAAAGGGCGTTTGTGAATCAGTTTTATTACAATGCGTCATACTGGAAGCTGTCCTTGATGTGCAAACCTTAGCCTGAAAGCTGAAGAAGCTAGCTCAGGAACACTAAAGCAACAAAGAAACAAAAATCCTTCAATCGGGTGTGCTTTTCCTCTAGAAGCCCCACCCAGTGGCTTTTTCTTACATCTCATTGGCCAGAACTTTTACCTGCCCCATGGACCCCCAAGGACATCACTAGAAGGTCCCTGGGAAGACAGAGGTGGACCGGGGCGGGGCTGGTTCAGTGGTCCACCTGCATCAGCCACACTTGCCCAGTGTCACCTGCCAGTAAGTGAGCGTCACCTTTCAAGTGACACTCGCTGATATTTCTTACTTTGGGATGCTGTATCTTCTGCTACTGACCACTACAGTGAGAGAGCCTGGCTGGAGGGAGAACACAGGAAACCAGAGGAGGGTAGAAGGGGGGAGGGGGGAGAGAGAGAGAGAGAATTCTGACGATGCCATTTCAGCATCCGAATCCTGCTTTATCGCCTGATCTATTGGGTTATATACTGTGATATAATGTGAGCCAATCTGATTACGTTTCTGGTCACTTGCAGTTGAAGCGACCCTAAAGGCTATTTAAGGATTATAATCATGCCTTGCTGTTGGATGGTCCCTTATGGCTGACGGAGCACTTACTTGTTCCTTCTCCCGTTTCCTCTTTACTGGGAACCTGCGAGAGAGGTGGTGCATCTGTGTTCACAGGGCAGCATACACACTAGCAGAGACCTTGACCCTTGACACCTTCCTCGTGTAGACTCTGAGCAGTCATCGAGCGCTGTGGCATGTGCAAAGCTCTGGGCCGAGGGCTGGGCGTGGTGTGAAAAGTCAGGTGCCACCGTTGTCTTCAGGGACCTCCATCTTAGTCTATGAGCACCGTCATCGGAGTCCACCTGGGCGCGTGCCAGAAAGGGGCTGTTCAGAAACGTCTAGAAGGTCAAGGATGGTCTTCGAGGGCTTGACGACTAAACTGAACTCAAAAAGACAAGTTAGGTTGAAGAGGAAGGGGAAAGGGAAGCCTGGGAAGTCGGAAGAGCAGAGGCAAAAACCCCAAGGCCGCAGCAGCCTGGCTAGGGAAGGAACTCGAAGATGCCTGGCCTGGCTGGGGAAGACAGAAAGCTGGGGGGGCGGGAGGGGGGGTGTCACGTGAATCAACTCGGAGGAGGCCCGAGAAGGGCATGCTGAGCCCGTGGGCCACAGTTAGAATTTTGGTCTTCATCTTCATTCAAAGACTTTAAGTGTTTGTAAAAAGGGGCGTGGTGTGATTTTATTTGCATTATAAAGGTAACATTCTACTGTGTGGAGTCCATATGGGAGAAGTACGGGTGGCTTTGGGAAGAAGTTACAGGTGCCTGACGTGGTGCATGGGGCTTAAATAACATTTCTATCAAGCGAGCTCAGTCCCCTGCCCCACACCACCGATACGGGAGGGGTCTGCAGGGGGGCCAGAGACGGGAGGGGTCTGCAGGGGGCGCGCAAAGCCGCGCCACATGCAGCCCTGCCCACGGCAGCGTTGTTGGATTCTTCTTCCACGGTCAGCCACTTGTTAGTTGGCATTTTCAAACTTTTCCATTTGGTTTCCTCCACCCCCTGTTTTATTTTTTTTTAAATAATAGTTGCACAATTCTTTAATGGCAGTCAAGCAAAAAAATCTACTTGCTACTCCTGTGGCAAAGTTCAAAAACTCATATTGTGTCATCACTTTTTAAAAAATGGATGACCAAGAACATTTAGCAAATTCCAGAAACCTTTGAACTCCAGTTTGTTGAATATTGTAGTTTATGTTTTTTCTGATTTGTCCCGGACCGTGTGTACTTTGGATTATTAATCTATAACCAAACACAACTCTGGCCAGTCAAGCCTTTCCCTCTACCCCACCCCCCCAGTGATGATGCCGGGACAGGACCAAATCTATTATCTGTTCTTTGAATTCTGTCAGTCTATTTATTTCAAATCCTTTTCTGGCTTCTCTCTCCCTTTGCATTTCACGGAAAAACTCCAGCTAAAATCAGAACTGTTTTGTCATTCGTTAGCAGGAATCATGTCTGACTCAAGGGCAGAGTTCAAAAATATTTTCTTTCCACACACAAATGCAAAAAAAGCCAAAAAAAAAAAAAAGCCTCCCCCTCATTGTTGGCCACAGCTGCCTGCCTTAATATTCATGTATGTAAATGTATCATGATGTCCGGCTGCCCTTTTAGTGGATTCAAGTTGGAAATGAATAGACATTCATGGAGACCGTGGTACTGGCAAGCTGCTAGGACTGAAGACTGGCAAAGATCTGGGAGGTGCTTCCTAGAAGGCAGAGGCTGTGTCTGCGGCAGGTGCGGGCAGTGAGTCAGCACGTTCTGACACCCTGGCATCCCTGGGAGCGCTGTGCACCTACCTGCCCTAGACAAAGACACTACAGACCTCATAAGGATCCGTTCTGGAATGAGCCAGGATTGATTGCATACCTACTATGTGCCAGACACATCCGTAGACATTGGACTCTTCGGTCCACATCATTCTCGGAGGAGACAGAGTCCAGAAGCAAACGATCCAATGAGGTCGTTTAGGATGGTGATGATGCTATGGAGCAAAACAAACCATGGGGAAGGAAGGGTAGGGTGACTTCAGGTGGATTTCAGGTAGGTCTTCAGATGGGTTTGCTCTCTGAGAAGATGCCGCTTGAACTCAGCAACATATGAGCCAGCCACGGGAAGATCTAGGAGAGAGGAGGCCACAGGCAAAGAAGAAACTGTCAAGTTCTGTCTGTGATATGAAAAAGGCCATAGTTTTGAAACAGAGCAGGGGCGGGGGGCGGGGATGGAGAAAGCAGAGAGTGATGGCCAAAAGGTAGGCAGCACCAAGCCCACGTGGGGCCTCCAAAACTGTGTAAGGCATTTGGACTGGAAGTGCAATGAGAAGTCACTAGTGAGCTTGAACCAGGGGCTAAAATGACCTGACTGACAACCATGGAGAGGTGGCCCCGCTTCCCCTTGTCGTTGGGGAGTTTCAACCTATAGCTCGTACAGCATGGGTCCCTAAAAGTGGGTGGATCAGCATCCCTTTGGCTTCCAAACCACCGGACGTGTGTGAGTGGGGTGTATGAGTGTGTGCACACCCTGCCAGTCACCTGCACGCAAGGTGGAGCTGTGGGTGCTCCTCGGCCGTAAAGCCCGTCCACGGTCAGCTTCTGCCAGTCGAAGCCCCCCAAAGGCAGGGACTCAGGCAAGAGAAGAGCCTATTTTTCCGGATGGCCCAGGATCGATGTAGCGCCTTGGTGGAGTCAGGGGCAGAGCTGTTCTCTCTTCCCAGAGTCCTGCCAACCCCAACCTGCAGCTTCCTTGTCAATGACCGTGCTAGCTGCTGTCCTAGCTGCTGCCACCAGAGCCACACCTCAGCCGGAGACAGAGGGACAGGAGAGAGGACGGAACTCTTGTTTCTTTTTAGGGCCACCTGGAAGTCCTGTACCTCATGTCCCGTCAACCAGAGCCCACTCGCCTGGCCACACCTAACTTCAAGAGAAGCAGGGAAATGTATGTTCAGCTTGGCAACCTTGTGCCAAGTTTAAACTCTCCTTATTACTAAAGCAGATGGGGGGGGCGGTTCTGGCTTCTGCCCCCCGCTGCCTGCCCCTCAGCGCAAAAGCAGCCAGAATGGCCTTCAGCCCTTGGGGAGCCAGCCTTATTAAAGGAAGTTCTGTTCCCAGCGGGCTAATTCATAACATAAATAATAATCATAATAATTAATAAAAATAACCAAGTAATTGAGACATCACCATGTATTGATAATTCTTCCCTGAACAATCCTCACTCTGTGTCCCATGCAAACAGCAGGGTTTTATTTTTTAATTAAAAAAACAAATGGAACAATCATCCCATTGTTGGCCTGCCTCTCTCAGGGCCTGCTCTTGGAGCTGTTTTCCTAGACATGGGGATAGATTAGCACTGTTTTATTTCTGTTTTCTCATCTGGTCCTCCTTCCCTTGTCGCGAGTGGTATGCAATTTCAAGTCAGCTGACAGGAGGCAGGGTGCTCTTTTGCATATGAAACAAGATGACTAGAGATCCTTTAGCTATATTATAAGATCATTATAACTGTGCTAAGAAAACCTGAACCCAGGGCCCCCTTTATGGGGCATGATACTAACACGCGTACAAAGACCAGTTTCCTACTCCATTCCAAAAGTCGTGAGCACTCACTCTGCGTACTTGGGAAGAGACGCCCCGTCTGCACTAGAGCAAAATAAGGTTGTTTTGACAAGGTCCCCAGAGAAGCAGGGTTTCAGCAATTACCCTGTAGTGTCAATCCGCGCAGACGGATCCTAGGGGAGTTCATTTGTACAACGGGAAGGGGACAGCAGGAGTGGAAGTCAGCAGATCGCCATTCTGGCTGTGTACACGACCTTGCTGGTGATCTTAAATCACGCCCGCCCTCTGGCTCTAGGGTTCCTGGTCGGTGGCAGGAGGCACAGGCCCTGCTCTGCACCAGCCAGGGCTGGTCTAGGGCCGCTCTCACACCCATTGCTCAGCCAGCCATAGGGAGTCACCCCCGGTCTGGCCCTCTTTCTGCTGAGCTATAGCCTCACAATTCCCTCAACACAATCTTCGCTGCACCAGGGCTGGCCCCCAAAATGAAACCCTTTGGTGGTCCCTGAGTTAGATGGGTTCTAAGACCACTTCCAGCTTTAACATGTTAGAATCTGGTAAAGTAAAAAAGCAAAGCAAGATGAAAACTCAGGCTGAATTAATCCACGAACCTGGTACATGACGATCGGCTCCTGGCTGCACGGCCTCAGATTCTACACAGTAAAGCTTGCTGGGTTTTGCTAATAAAAATGATAGATCGTATATTTTGGAATCAAGGATGTGCTCTTTCCTTCACCTTAAAGCAGGAGGAGGGAGAGAAAATAAATGCAAATGACATGCAAATATATCTTGGGGACCTTCCTGTTTTTAATAGCTGAATTCAGCTTCCGGGCAAATACAGAAGACGATTTCCTATCTCTATTTCCCAGGAGTTAACTTTGAAAGTTTCTGAGAGCCTCACGGAATGGCCCTCTTCCGTAAGAAAATAAAACCTGCGTTTTTCCAGCTAGAGGTGAAGGAAGAATCTCCACGTGGGGGCGGGTGGTGAGACTTGGCTGCTGCAGCCCGTAGGCCGGACCGGAGTGCTCCGGAGGCCCCCACGCTGGCCTGCAGTGAGGGCAGAGGGCTGCTCCCGCCCACCAGTGCCACTGCACCTGGCGCACAGACCCGTCCCTAACCCCTCACAGCGGAGATAGGAAGGAGAGATGAACACAAAGAGAACTGTGGTTCAGCATTGCCTGACTCGCTTGGTTTGGCAAGTTCTCACTTTGGGCAGTGCCTCTGACCATCCTGGCTCCTTATCCCCCATAAGCCCCACAGTGAACCTGGTCAGAATGCTCCAGGAGGCCACCTCAAGCTCCTTGCCAGGACCTCCCTGGGTGAGTAACGCTGGGAACGGCCAGCGCTTCCAGGGGGCCCAATCGCGCCCACAGGGCCTATATACTGCACGGAAACCCACGCATTTAAGACAGGGACTCACTTGACAACGAGGATTATTATGTGTCAGAAGCTGCTTTTAAAGTGGTAGTGCTTCCCAAACGTCAATGCACATGGAAGTCCCTAAGGACGCAGTGAAAATGCAGATTCGGAGTCGGTGGGTCTGGGGTGGGGCCCGCAATGTGGCATTTCTAATGAAAGGACCAGGACATGCCACCCCCAGACGTGCCATTTTGGCATAAGAATTATTTTGAGCTGGAGACAGTTGAGTTCCTGAAATCCCTTATCTGCCTAAAAGCAGGGCCTCCCCAAAGAACGCGATTGATATAAATCCATCCCCTAGAAAAAGTCTCATTTTCTCTAAGAGAAAAAGTCAGCCCCACGCCCAAGCAGATATTGTCACGAGATTGCCACATCTCCCGTACCTTCTTCTAAGGGCCTCTATATCTTCCCAGAAAGTCAGCTGCTCTTCCTTAAGTGCCTGTCTTCCCTCCTTCTTTCCTCTGCTGGAGGAAGTACACACCCCCCCACTTCTAACCAGCCCTTTGAGGTGCTCATCACTGACTTCTCCCCCGTGTACGCCCTGCACATGGTGGGCAGCTTGAAACACAAGGCTGGGACCTGGGTCCCCTGTCTGAAGACTCGGAGGGAATGGGTCTCGGGCTCAGCCTGGGCTGGGGTCTAGAAACTCCACAGGTAATTGGAAGGTGCTGCCCAGGCCGACCGACAGCAGCTACAGACAGTAGGACTTAGGCATCAGGGAGTCGTTAGAGAGACAGACACTTTGGCTTTTTGTGTGTGAACTTTGAACAAGAAACACCATGTTATCTCAAGAGGTAATGAGCCTCCCGTCCTGTGAAATGTGCAAGCAGGGGCTTGATGACCTCTGAAAGGTGATTCGTTTTCAGATGGAACTCAAGGCTCCAGGGGGCTGTAGAGATAATCTCCGGGAATGTGGAGGGGTGGAGGGGGGTTGGGGAGGGGGGTCGATAAAGCGACTGCCAAGGTCTTCCAGCCCTGACCTCTCAGGACTGGTTTCTTTAGTAGATTACAAAAATAAATGAGATATAGCATGAAATACAAAGACAGGCCAAAAAAGAAAATTACTCAGGCAAAAACTAAAGGTGAAATCCAAGTGAGGTCCGTGGTCCATCTCATCGAATTGTGCCCGTGGGTTGCCAGGTTTTGGAAATGCACCACTGGGGGAACTCAGGTAATAGGCACACTGCACCTCAATATCTGTCGCTGACAACTTCTGGTGGGTTAATAAGTATTTCAAAACAAAAACCATAAAGTCAGAACTAAGTGCCTCGCTCCCTGGTTTCCCCAGGAGGCCTGGGCAGGGAAGACAGCAGGAGGGCGGGTCTAATAGGAGGGGAAGGCTCCCCGCTGGGGAAATGCAGACTCTGCGTGTCTCTGCGTCACTCACACCTGCGTGGGGACGTCTCTCCAGGATTCCGCTGGCAACAGGTGGATGGGGCACCACAGCCCTTCCCGACGGTATGTGCACAAACAGAAACGGGGCCAGTTGAAATAAAGCCGCGGGCCAGAGCTTCCTGAGGCCGTCCAAGTTCCTAGAAGGAAGGCGCGCCATCCATTTCCAGCTTTCATTAGCAATACAACGATCTAATAAAAAAAAATGAAAGCCAATAATACTGAGTTGAGAGGAGGGAGGAGCAGGGGCCGGCAGCAACTGTGTTGCCCGTGGGTGTTGAGTGTGTGTGTATTTTGGGATGACGACGTATTCTGCACGTGGTAATTAGGGCCCGAAGGGGGTTGCCATTTTTTTTTCTTCCAGCGTCAGCAAGTGGAAAGGAGGAGGAAGCTGAAATTCCCACACATCTGGGGCAAACAGATACTGCACTCCAATTTCCTGTCCGTGCCACTGGCTTCTGGAGGAATTACTTGCTAAGTAAATGATTGTTATAAGACTATGAAGGTTCGGTCAATCAAATTAACCCCTTTTGTGCATTGCCTCCCTCCCCCCCACCCCACCCCAACGGCTCCCTTCATTTGCCTAAACTCGGTGGCTTTTGAAAATGTGTTGGAGCTTGAAGGCCCGGCCTTCCCCCTGCTTTGGCCCAGAGTAACCTGAGCGGGAACTGAGGCCCCCAATTGTTTTGCTAATCAAGATTATTACCCCCATTGAGTTGCGGAGGCACAGGCTGGCGGACAAAATTTGTCAGTTTCCCATGAAATAGTTCTGTCAGTTTAGCCCTGGCGCTGGCAACTATTAACATATAAATGAAGTTTCTCCCTCCTCCACTCCCCCTCCCTCCCACCACACACTTCAGCCACCGTCCTAATGGAGGCAGAGAAAATATAAACACACCCCCACCCCCAGCTCCCAGCCCCTCTGTGAGCTTAAATCAAGCCAGCCTCTTTTCTCCCCAGCCTGGAAATCCTGTGGGCCCCGGGGGGGTTCAAAAAGAAAGGGGGGGGGGTGCTGAGAGGAGCTGATTTGCACAAAACTACTTTTAAGGCATGACACCGTGAGGCCCAGTCCCCCGCTGGCAGCAACAGGCGACTGGCCGGGCCTGTGACAGTACAAATGGCCATCTGAATGCCAGGGCGGACCTCCAAGGCAGTCTGGGGACAAAGTGGCAAAGAGGAACACAGGGTTTGAAAGAGTCATCTCTGCTCAGGGGTCACACACCCAAGCTGTCTGGCTGGATTGGCCGGCTGGCGGCAGGACCGGGCTGGTGGGGGCAAGGCAGAGTCTCGTGCCGGCTCTTCCCACACCGGGGACAAGTGTGGGGCTGGGCCTTGTGGCCTGGCTAAGCTGGCGGCACCCAGAGTGGCCTGGGTGCTCAGCTGAGCCAAAGGCAGGCAGGCAATAAGGTCCTTGTCTCTCTGTTCCTTCTGGGATGAGGTTAGAACAGAAGGGAAGGAGACCAAAGAATGTATCACTTATATTTTTATGTTATATAGACAATAGTATCTACATGTTTATGTCTGTAACCGCCTCCAGAAACAGCTGAAAATGGTCCTGTCCTGTTTGATAAGAGTCGCTTTTCTGAGACAACAGACCCAAACCAAGGCTCGGCCGCAGCCCACGCATGCGCAGAGGAGAGAATTTTGACGTCTCCCCCTTCACCCCACCTCACGGAACCGAAGGACGGCAACACAACTGGAACTGGAACCCCAGGCCCTTTCAGAAGCGCAGGGTCCCATGTCCAGGAAGATCCGGTGCTGGCACCTACTACCACAAATGGCCGAGTGCCAATGTCCCCAATGAAAACTTGTCCCACCAGCCCTCCCGAACACCTGTTCCTCCTAAAGCCTTAAAATCCCACCCGGACCCTGGACCAACCAGGGTGTTCTGGCTTCAAGCATTAGCTTCCCGTTCTCCTGGGCGGCGCCCTTCAGAATCAAATTCCCCGTCTTGCTCCACCGCAACTCTCCGTGACCTGTGTTTGGCTCTGCCGGTGCCCGGTGGACAAGCTCTTTCTG
The DNA here is from genome assembly GCA_004026765.1 of Micronycteris hirsuta. Classification (NCBI taxonomy): domain Eukaryota; kingdom Metazoa; phylum Chordata; class Mammalia; order Chiroptera; family Phyllostomidae; genus Micronycteris; species Micronycteris hirsuta. The sequence continues at coordinate 12,939 of PVJI01016054.1, forward strand.
TCCGCTAAGGTATCATCTCCAACACTGGTAACAATGAGTCTGCAAAGCCAAAATGAAAGAAGTATTTATCTTTGAGTGTATACCCTGTGCATTCCCTGGCCTATGTATGAATATGTGAACCTATGTACCGTATTTTTCAGACTATAAGATGCACCCTTTTTTCCCCAAATTTGGGAGGAAAATGGGGGTGTGTCTTATAGTCCGACTATAGGTTACCTGGCTTCCATTGGTGAAATATTATGCTATTTACGTTATTAAATATTTTATCAAAATTTTTTTCCTGATTTTCCTCCTCTAAAACCTAGGTGCGTCTTATAGTCTGAAAAATACGGTATATGTTCATATAGGTGAATCTGTGAGGCGACCACATTAGCCACCTAGGGCCACATTCCTCCTGGAAGGAAACTTGTGGGGGGCCAGGAGCCTTGTGTGGGTCGAGGAGCACCCAAGGCGATTCTGGTCAGGGGGTCACGGGCTCTGCAAGGTGGACACGGATGCAGACAGGGCTTCGATCATAATTAGCGCCCGCCCCCTGGGGAGCAAGCAGGTTGTGCTTCTGTGACTGGAAGGCCCACTGCTGTGGGCGAGCCACCCAGCCCACCTCCAATGGCATCAGTTTCTCCGTCTCCTGCTTCCTGCTTCCTGGTGGGAAAAGACACCGTGGGGGGTGAAGCATCCCCCAGGAGGCGCCCCCCTCCCGCCAGGAGGAGGCCCGAGGCCCGGTAAAGCTGCCCCGTGCCTTCTGTCCCCGTCGGGGGCTGCTGAATGCTTTCTTCACACACAGCTGCGGAGACTGGAGCATCCCTGTCGGAAAGGCCTGAAATGTTTTCTCAAAGCCCTGCCATCCTGCTGTGGACCAAACTCTGAGATATGTTTCTAGAATCAGAAATCATTTTTAGTGGTGACTTTGAGTTTTTCATCATGAGAATGTAGAACAGTAATCTGTAAGAGTTTTCACCTTGAAATCTGTACAGATTACCCCTTTCAGTAGATGCTGTTTCATCGTGGAAGGCTCTGAGCATCAGACCGCCTGGATTCTTAGCTGTGTGACCATTGGCAAGTTATTCAACTTCTCTAGGCCTTAGTTTCTTCCTCGAAGGGTGGCCCGTAATTCAAGAAGACTATTTTCCCTGGAAAAAGAGGGAGAGATACCAGGAGTGTTTGTACACAGAAAAAAAGGCCAAGGAAGAAGAAGCCTCAGGAGAAACCAGACCTATAGACATCTTTTTTAAAAATTTTTTAAAATTTTATTTATTTAGAGATGGGGAAGAGAGGGAAAGAAACATTGATGTGTGAGAGAGAAACATCGATCAGTTGTCTCTTGTACACGCCCCAACCAGGGACGGAACCCACAACCCAGCCATGTGCCCTGCCTGGGAATCAAACCCACAACCTTTTGCTCTGTGGTACAATTGCCCACCTTACTGAGACACACACGTCAGGGCTGACACCTCAGTCTTGGATTTCCAGTCTCCAGAACCGTGGGAAAACATATTTCTGTTATTTAAGCCACTCGGTCTGTGACTAAATTGTACTGAGCGCCGGCTGGGTTGGACACTGTGAAGTCACACAGGTCTTATGAGTAACACCGCCGATTCTTGCAACAAATCCAGGAAGAAGATTCTACCAGTGTGAAAAGGGCAGCTTAGAGAGTTTGACCATCTGCCTAGCACCCTTGGGAAGAACCCACAGAAACTGTAGTCTGAGCTCAGGTCTTTCTGCCCCTAAACCCAGCGTTCTCGGCCCCCGTGGCATCCTGCTGGCAGGGCTTTCCAGACTCAGGAGGCTCCCTGATGCTTGGAAGGAGCCTGGAGAACAGCCAGCTTCAAGGGGAAGCCACTCGAAGGTGCTGTGGGGCTGATGGGCTCCGAGAAGGACCCCGGGGGTTGGGGGTGGGGGCTGCAAGCCGCACTTTCACCACCTGGCTCATTTTCTAAAATAGTTTCACTTGACAAATGAATACGGACTCCCCTGGAAGCAGCCACCCTTGGCAGAGATGAAATAATTAGCATTTCATCGTGTTCATGTTCAGCTCCCCCTTTGCCGGAGTGAGAACTGCTGTGGGCGGGAGGACAAGGAGGTTCTCTCCTCTCAGGTCTCAGCCCAGGGGCTAGAGGGGGGGTCTCCCCAGAGAGCAGCCGCCAGCCTGTCGCTGCCGCAGGCTCCCCAGAGCCACTTCTGAATGCTGGGCCCATCCTGGACACCCCGGGAGGGACAGCTTATCTCCAGCATGACTCAGACCTTCCCAATAGCCCCCAGGGGTCTGCGTGGGGAGGCAGTCCTTCCGGGAACAAACAAGGACGCTGGTGCTGGCCATTTCGGCACTGGTAGGTTACCTTTACGTTTAAAAATCCCTTTTATGGAATTTAAGACTAGGGCCAGCACGCCCATGCAGCAAGGGAGAGAGGAGGCACTGCCGGGCTGGCGGAGAAGGCTCATCTGTGCAGTTGGGTCTGGTGGCTGCTGATCACGCCGCGTGTGGCCGGTGCCCCTGGGCACGTGCCCTGAGGGTGAGGCACACACTGGCTGTGCAGGACAGAGTGCAAAATATGTCTCGCTAGGTTTTGTATTGATTACATATTGAAATGATGTTTTGGGTATCTTAGCTTCAGTAAAGCCTATTATTAAAATCAATTGCATTTGTTTCTTTTTGCGTTTGCGAATATGACTGCTCTAAAGGGCTTCCCTGGTTCTCTAAATCTTTCTACTTCGTCACCTTATTGCGCTCTCTACCCGACACTTGTCACCACCTGAAATTCTCTTATTTGTGCATTTGTGGGCTCCTGCATTTCTGTCTCTTCTATGGGGCAGGGACTCTGCCTATCTAATCTGCTGCCTGCCCCAGGCGCAAGATAAATGCTCAATGATATTTCTAGGCTTCCTGAAGGAGGAAGGGAGTTCAGGGAGGAGACTCTGCTCTGCACACCCTGAACCGCCAGGTGGAACCGACCACTTCCTTGCTTGTAAGGCAGACTTTATCCAAGACTATGGCAACAGGGGAGAGAGACTGAATTTAACTCCCAATACAACAGGGATGGAGCAGGGATTATAGCCAAGGAACAGGGGGTGGGGCCGGTGGGAACAAAATGACTAAGAACAGACATCAAGGGTGGGGACATTCTTGATAAATTGACCTACCCGGGTTCTTACCAAGGGCAAGCCAAGCTGAGGAATGAGGAACTTGATCAATGTCAAGTGTGATCACATATCACATAGAGTGGAAAGATGACATAGCAGGATTCTTGCCAAAACTAGGCTGGGCAGGTCAACGACAGGAGGGGGGCAAGGTTGAAGCCTAGTTTGAAGGAGGCTTGGGCCATGGCTGGGTAGCTCAGTTGGTTAGAGCATTGTCCCAATACGCTAAAGTTGTGGGTTTGATCCCCAGTCAGGACACACGCAAGAATCAACCAATGAACGCATCAATAAGTGGAGCAACAAATCAATGTTTCTCTCTTTCTCACATCAATAAATTAAAAAAAAAATTTTTTTAAGGGGACTCAGATCAGATCTGTCTTGGGTTTAGTCAAGGACAGAGTCTTTGTTAGTGGCTCTTCTTGTGTTTTAAGATGGTTGTTAGGCCCTGGCTGGTGTAGCTCAGTGGATTGAGCGCGGGCTGGGAACCAAAGGATCCCGGTTCGATTCCCAGTCAGGGCACATGCCTGGGTTGCGGGCCAGGTCCCCATGAGGGCCATGTGAGAGGCAACCATACATTGCTGTTTCTCTCCTTCTCTGTCTCCCTCCCTTCTCCTCTCTCTAAAAATAAATAAAATCTTAAAAAAAAAAAAAAAAGATGGTTGTTAGTAGCTCCTAGGTCCATGTGCTCCTTGTCCAAATCCAGCAGAAAAGTTGAAGGTGCCTTTGTTCCAGATGCCCAGAAGAAGTCTAAAGATTCATTCCGATTGGACCAGCTTAGTCACGTGCCACCCTCTGGACCAGGAGGCTGGCTTAGCATAAGCACATGCTCCCCGCAGGGGTCAGGAAAGGAAGTAGAACAATCCAAATCCTGGAGATGCCCAACAAAATTTAGCTCAGACTCACCCCTCAATTGTCAGGGCCCCCAGGCCAAGAATGCAAATGAGCCCCACCATCCATGTGTTTAAACATATTTAAGGTTATAAATTGAGCGGTCCATGTGTTTAAACATATTTAAGCTTATAAATTGTTAAATAAAATATGCTGTCTCCTCCTGGAGTAGCCAGGTAAAGAAGTCCTGATTTGTTATTTGCTAAATCTGTCAGCCTCACTTCCACCTTGACAAATGTACCTTCCAAATGACAGAATTGCACATGGGAGTCCCTACCTGGTAAGCAACCTCTGATGTCACAGATGAAAACAGAAAAAGGGACAGAAGATGGCTGTGTCTCCTTACTGCTGCGAACACTCGATTCTGCACAAACCTCCTGCAGTCTCCCCATCTGAGTAGGTGCTGATAAGCTACTTAGTCTTTTCTTTTCCTTACCTAATAACTTTCATTGTGGGGTCTTTCTCGCCCTTCGAAGCAGGTCTGTCTCTGACGTCAGCAGTGGGTCGACCCACCCCTCTTCCTGGCATTTACACCCAGCTGCTTGCTGTCTTGAGACGAGGCTGGAGCCGTGGAGAAGAATTTTCCCGGGGCCCTGACTGGAGTCAGTCACCAAAGCAGAGGGTTGGGTTATAAGTCCTGCTGTGCCAGAGCGGAGCACCCAGTGCGCATGACCGAGACAACTCTCTTCAATTGCGTTCACGTTTGTGATGTGCGGGGCTCGGGCGGGAGCCCTCTGTCCCTGGTCCGATGGCATCTCTGGTCCTTTCCCTTCCGGACATGCACACAGCTAGACCAGGTGACCTGACCCATGTTATTGAACGATGGCCAGTGAATGTCAACTATTTCTGGGCCTGGCACGTGAAAGCCTCCCCTGCAGCCCCGTGCCCTCCCTTGCCCCTTCACTGGTTGTCGAATGGAGAGCCATGTATAACCTGGAGGAGGGCGGGGTCACCGGGGGAGGAAGCTTTGATTTCTCAATGATCACATGGGAGCAGAGTGTCCCTCCACCTTCCACCTCCAGTTGGATTTCACCTGAACAAGAAATAGATTTCTATCTCGTTAAGCCCCGAACGTTGGTTTTCTCTGTTCTAACAAATAGTGCGACCTTAGCTTGGACAAGGGCCGAAGGAAAGCGGGACAGAGATTGCTGGCCGGTGCTGTAGCTCACGCCTACCACAATTATTACCTCCAAATAGCTCTGAGGCAAATAGCGACAGCGGTCATGTGGCACTGCCTCCCAGACTCCTGGCTGTGTCATCACGGGTTTTCATGCGTTACAAAACAGAAAACAATTCAACTGAGAGCCGGCGCAGTTCATGCCGTGTACCTGACACAGCACTCTGCCCACGTGACATGTGACATTGGCATGCAAAGAATGCAGGGCCTGGGACGGATTTTCCAAGGCCTGGATGTCATATTCCAATCAATATGATTTTAAGCAATGACCTGAAAAACCCTTAGTATAATAAGTAGCTAAAAATGTCAGTATTGGCCCGCAGTTAAGAGCGGATAGGTAACATGGCCTGTTGCTTAGGGCGCTGCGTGTGGAGCCCCTCTTTTTAGGGCAAACCCAGAGAAATCTTCTTCCATGTCCACAGTTTCAACAAACAGGGTATGAAATGTTGGGGGAAGGGAAGTGTAGAGGGGAGGATGTTCTCAAAAGTTCCTAAAGGTGGAGCTTAAAAACGTATAGACTAAACTCTTGCGGGATGAGGTGTGTGGGCCGGGGAATGAGGACCTTTGTCTGGGGCACGATATCAGCAGGCCATAGGAGCCGAATGGTGAAAACCTTGACAAATATGTAATAATCCGAAGAGAAATGTGTAGGGTTAGGCATTTCAAGGAGAAGTGTCAAAAATGTTGAATGCAAATCAATTTATAAGGTCAGCACGTAGTCATCGGTCCTGCTTGTGGGAATTTTAGTGCCCTATCTTCTTTAGATGCAATTAGTCCCTTTTTTTAATGTTTATAAGCTCACACTGACCACGCCCAGCCTACCGCCGACCACTAACACGTCATGGAAGCCGCACATCATCCAGCAACCTGGACTCAGGTCCTGGCAGGTGAGCCTGAAGCCCGGAGAGAGGTGCGGCTGCCATTTCTGTGTTCAATCGTTTCTGTACTTGGTGTGGGTGTGTCTGAGAGTTCTGTCAGCAAAGAGTTAAACAAGAAACCATAAAAAATGATGGAAACAAGATGAGATCTAACATCTCAACGGTTGCCAAAACTAGCAAATAATCAAAATCCGACCGCAAAACCTCTCCAGATACTCAATGGCACCCACGCCAGCTTAAGAACAAAGCTGCCCAATATGTTTTTAAATCCGTCTCAGCTCCCACTCATCTCCTGACCAAATGTTGGCAACGAACTGGCTCGCAGAATTTTTGAGTTGTAAAAGCGTTCCGAGCTTAAGGGGCATAGGAATTCCCATATCGGGGGGAGGGTAAGATACCACCCCATGGGAGGTGGGCGCGCCTTGGAATCTAGGGAAACGGGTGTTTAGAAGAACATTTGTTGCAGTTGCATCGAGGGTGCAGGAGGGCAGCTTTGCTTTCCTAGAATGATATACCCAGCGACACACGGAAAACCCTTTGGCTGGTGGGAAAGTTCAGACATGTTCTCTGCCCACCAGGGCAGTGCTGCTGGAGGGGCACACCGGGATGTGGAGAAGTAATATGCAGGATGCTCATGCTATCAACAGAGAGCACCGTTTCAAAGCAGATAAAGAGTAACCTCCTCTTTTCCCATATTTAATCATCTCCCCTCACCCCTTGCATCCAGTTCAGCCCATACTGGTGGAACACCATGGGCCAGGAGAGTGGGGGGAAGGGGAAAGACGGGACTGTGCAAGGCACTGGACCAGCCTTCTGTATTCCAGTGCAGGAGATTCACACATACGCAGAATATAGACCATTGCCAGTTACATCTATAACGATAGGCAACTTGGCCCTGGCCAGGTAGCTCAGTTGGTTAGAACATCATCCTGATATGCCAAGGTTGCGGGTTCGATCCCCCGGTTAGGGCACATACAAGAAGCAACCAATGAATGCATCAATAAGTGGAACAACAAATGGACGTTTCTCTCTCTCTCTCTCTCAAAAACAAACAAACAAAAAAAGATATGCAACTTTTCCTAGGAGGAGAGACAAATCCTAATCACAAGGTGTAATTAAGGAAGATGTTCCTGGGAAGGTCACACATCCCCATCACAATCCACCCATGTCCTTACTTTAGACCAGCAGGACAATACAAAGAAGACAGAGAATTAAAGTCCTCGCAAGTAAGACCAATTCAAACGCGTTGGCTGCCCACATGTATGCTCCTCGCACACTCTGGTGATTCTCCTTCCAACACCTGACCTTAACGGCAGAGCACCACTCAGAGCTGGGGTCCCCGGCTCTTCCATGACAGTTATTACTTTATTGCTGGAAACATTTTCTTTTTGGCATCAAACAACTTATAATTTCTCCTCAACCATGTGTCTAAAGCTCCCCTGACATTCTCTTCCAGAAGCGATCATCCTTTTTTCCTTCCGTAAACGTCATCCTGCCCTAAGCAGTCCGCACCAGGGGCAAGGAGATGTCAGGGGTCCTCTGAGAAGTCGGGCAGCCAGGACTCTCTGGTGCCAACAGTCACGGGTAAAAAAGTTTATTCAAATTTCTTGTCAGTGATTGGACCTGGGCCGAACTGAAGGCTAAGTTTAAATCTGGTCTAGGAAAAGAATTTGATAGACAAAGAATGTAGATAAGGCGATTCTCCATTGTCTACAGCTTAGGAAAATAGCAGGACTCTAGAATTCTATCATGATTAACACAGAACTGGCTTGCACGCAGGCAACTGGAGCAGCACCCGGCACCCAGCCCGGCCCAGAGCAGCTGCCGCGTTTGTTTCATTGAATAACTGAATGAATAGAACCTAGGTGGATTAAACCGTTTCAAGACATTAAAACATGGAAAAAAACCCACTTAACATTAAAAGGCAACTGAAAAAATATAAAAATCTCTGGTTCAGGCATGGCATGAAAAGTAGTAGGTACTTTAAATAAATGTTCAGAAGGAACATTTATTCAAAAAGAATTTCAAAAAGAATTGAAAAGTCATTCAAAAAGAATTTCCAGTTGATAAAATATTTATTTCTTCAGCAGGTATTGTATGTGGTGGTGATTAATCCTTATTTACAAGACACCTGGGGTTTTTTTTTTGAGTGCCAACACCCAGATGTTTTTGAAAAGGATGGAGATAACTTTTGTTGAGTGGTACTCTGTCATTATCCCGCTTTTTTAATTTCCTTTTTAGTACTGGCTGTTATTAGAAATTGTTTTGTTTGTTTATTTAATTGCTTAAGTTGCCCCCCATACACACACACCCCACACTGAGTGTAACCCCATGAGGACGGCAATGCGGTCAGTTCTGTTCATCACTTTTCCCCGGCCCTGAATGCAGGCCTGCCACCAAATAGCCACACCTCGGTACTCATCATCTTCAGAACGCGTCAGATCCTGTATTCGTCGCATTTTGACAAGAAAAAAAAATGTTTCGGCACTCAATGCTTGCTCAGGACGCATCACGCTCGCTAGAACTTGGATGAGTCACGTCGCCATCCTGCAAGAGAAGATTCTTCATTGTTCGGTACATGCGGGTTTCGGCACTCGTCAGGGGTTCTGGAACAAGTTACCCATGACAGTACCAAGGTACCACTGTATACATATTTGTTAAAGGACGGAATTAATACCTTATTGCCAATTGATCGAAGCATGTTTTCACTTAGTGCAAAGAATTTAAAGGCCAGGCTCTCAAAGCAAAAATTTGAAGAACACCCCTGCCCCACCCCATCCCTCAACCCTTTTCTGTTTTTAGGCCCAAAATGTTTAATCCTCTGTGGAGTCCTAGTTCTGTGGCGCTTCCCCTCCCCCTAACGTGGGAGGATGCCGTGAAGTCGTAGCCCCAGCAGACCGGTGGGGGTGGCAGGGGAGGGTACGGCCCACTCGCTACCTCTGAGCAAGGCCCCCAGCACCTAGGTGGCTCCCAGGCACCTCGGAGCTCCGGGACGTGAGGCCCCATGCGGTTAATAAATGAGACCGGACAAGACTTTCATCTGAAGCGGCGTTCCCGCTAAGATTTCTCTCCATCTGAAACGGAGCCACAGATAACGGGAAGGAAATAGAAGGAAACGCTGCGAAACTGGGAGACTGCCCTGGTTCACAGCTCAGCGGGAAAAGGAAATAATTTCTTGGCATTCATCTCAAATTACCTAAGACTTCAGATTTAAGCTCAATTTGCTGTGAGAATTGTATCCAAACTCCGTTCCTTTTATTCGGGTTCAATTTTTCTCCTTCTGGTTTTTATTTTTAGCAGGGCTTCAATTATTTTAAGATAATAATGATCGTCAGACTTTTTTTCGATTCCCGAATCTATGCAGAAAGAGACCAACAGTTCTCTTTTTCAAAGTCTTCAAGAACCCAAATTTTCACAGTCCCACAGTCTGCTCCTGAGACATTAACTCTAATTAAACTAATCAAACCCATGCACAGCCATAGGAATAAAAAGGCCCGAAGAACAAGCCAACCCTATGAGAAACAGAGATTATACAATGGAAATAAAATGAATTCTCCAGACTTCTTTAACTACCGTTCCATCAAATACACTTATTTTTGAATGAGCTTTGATCTTTTTTTCATTTCATAGACCAAGATGTTGTCATTAGGGGAATGAATTGCTTCCTTCAGGCTGACCTCATTCATATTCCACTCCGAGAGCCAATCCTATTACAACTGCAATTGAGCATAATCCAATTACAATTTTTATTTCAAAATATAACACGATCCCCTGCACTTGAGAACCAAATGTGCGCCAACATTGGCAAAAAGTGCAGCGCTTCCCATCTGCGTGAAGCAGGAGAGCCTACCTGGGGGCTGGGGAGTGGGCACTGGGACAGGAGGGCTCGGAAACTAGAAATACCAGCTGACAGTCCCCGCCCGGCAGTGGCCTCTGCCTGAGGGGCCAGCTGTCCCCTGGCCCAGGCAGGTGAGTGAGTCCTGGCCTTGGACCATCCCCTGAATGTCCTTCATCAATAAAATTTCCTTCACTTCTCATTGTCCACTAACCCTATCTCTCTCACCTGCGTGTTTTGTTTGTATTCTCATGGGAGCTTTATGGCTTTTTTTTTAACCTACCTGACATTTGTTTGTTTGTTTGTTTGTTTTGCTCCCCCACCTCTGACTATGTCTTTGTAGCTTCTCTCAAGGCTAGATTTTGACTGTACACCCTCCACCCGAATGAATGCCCTCGTCCCATTGGACAGCAGTCTGGGAAAAGATTGACGTGACTCTTGGCTTGGCCAAGGGTTCCTACTGCTGGTTCTCCCTGAGTCTTGTATTGGTTCACGAGAAAACAGGTCCTTGTGCTCGTTTGGTCTGCCATCCAGGATGGCCATAGCGGGAAAAGAAAGTGCTTTGTAGAATGAAAGGAATAAAGACGCAAGGCCGGCCCATCGGCGCAGCACAGTATTCCGGGAGAGCTCCGGGCCGAGGCAGTGGTGAGGAGTCGAAGGGTACAGCACCTCCCAGACTGTGCAGCGGCCCCACCGTTAGGTGACGTGTCATTCTCGGGGACGGGTCTAGCAGAATAACACGCAAGGACGAAAGGAAGAATAAGGGCACAAGCCAGCAACAGTAAAGGAAGACAATGAAATGTCTGAGGAGCCCAGGCTGTGTAGTTCAGTTGCTAGAGCATCGTCCCGATGTGCCAAAGTTGTGGGTTCAATCCCCAGTCAGGGCACACATGAGAATCAACCAGTGCCCTGGCTGGTGTAGCTCAGTGGATTGGGCATTGGCCTATGAATCAAGAGGTCACTGGTTCGACTCCCAGTCTGGGCACATGCCTGGGTTGTGGGCCAGGTCCCCAGTTGGGGGCGTACAAGAGGCAACCAGTTGATGTTTCTGTCATACATAGATTTTTCGCTCCCTCTCTTTCTCCCTCTCTCCCCTGCTGTCTAAAAATAAATAAGTAAAATATTTTTAAAAATTGTGGAAAGTTTATGAAATTATGAAGAAAGAATCTACCAATGAATGCATAAATAAGTAGAACAACAAATCGATGTTTCTCTCTCTCCCCCTTCCTCTCTCTCTAAAAGCAATAAATTTTTTTTTTAATCTGAGAAAAGAAGCTGGTGCTGTGGAACGAAGTCCCTGAACAGGAGTGCGCATGCCCACAGGAGAAGATCCCGAGGGCACGCCACACTCCCACTATGAGATACACTGGGAGCCTTGGAAGGAGTATTTTTAAAAAATTTTTAATCATAACTTTTATTGTTTTTAAAAGTCAGTAATCAAAGAAGAAGCAGGGTAAAGGAGAGGGGTACCCTCAATCCCGGCGAGAGAGGAGGAGTGACAGAGAGGAGACGCCAGATGCAGACCTCGGTGTCAGCCTTTGGTGGCCGCCACACCTCACTATCCATGATTGTGCGCAAGCAACAGGGGTGGGGGACGAGAAGGAGGAGCCGAGGGGCATCAGTAAAGTCAAGCTTGGGGAATGCTTCCCACTAACAGTTTTTTAAGATTTTATTTATTTATTTTCAAAGTAAGGGGAAGGCAGGAAGAAAAAGAGGGCAAGAAACACCGAGGTGTGAGAGAAACATCATCAGCTGCCTCTCGCATGCCCACAGCTGGGGACCTGGCCCACGATGCAGGAACATACCCCAATGGGAAATTGAACCCATGATCCTTTGCTTTGTGGGATGATGTCAAACCCGCTGAGCCACCCTAGTCAGGGCCTTCCCACTTACATTGTCCAGTAAGGCTTGTCTCGCCTTCTCTGGCTTTGGGGTTTCACACTAAGGGGGTGGCTGAAGCCAGGCAGTGCTTTGTGTCACCCAGGGAGTCAATATAGATGGAAAACAAGACTTGTGGATAAGAAGCATTTCCATGTTCTCTTTGGGGAGCCCAGGGAAAGTGAGGTGTCTGCACGAGAGCGGGAGTCCTCGGGAGGGGAAGAAGCATGTCCACCTGTGCAGTCGACACCAGGCGGTGTGAGCAAGAGTCGGTGTCATTACAGAGGACCATTGGGTGACCACGGAAAGAAAGTCAACTCAAATTGGCTTAATTAGAAAAATTCAGTTAGGGTCTAAAAACTATGCATTTCAGGAACCACCTGAAAGAGGGCCCAGTGGCCAAAGCCAGAACAATGTAAGCAAACAAAATTTATAAAGTACTATAAAATTATAATCTAGAGCCTAAAAGATATATCCGTGAGTGCACAGCACTAGAAATCAGCGGTTGAGTAATAAACGGGCAGAGGAGAAGAGTCAGTTCTTTTTGCGGAAGAATCCAAACAATAGCGTGTGGAACGCCCAGACGCCAGGGCTCCTGAAGCCGAGCACAAGGTAAGCCCCTTCCACACAGTGCGGTGGAAGTGGGGCAGGGCGCAGTGGAGGGCTCTGACAAACACTGCCTCCCCGAGTGACCGCACACGGAGGTCAAGTGTGATGTCCAGAGGGTGCTGACAGCTGGGTATTTGAAAAACAGAATGGAGAACCCTGGGATTGGAGGTAATGAATAAGGAGACAGAGGCAGAGGATGAGCTCAGAGAGCAGGGACCGCGTCGAGGCAACCCGGAGAACAAAGTGAGGGATCTAGGGATGGGGGCGGTCACCAAACCCTACGTATTCTTGCCCTTAAAAACCTCTCACATCATCCTCTTTCATTTCCTCTCCAGTCCCTGGTGCTTTCTTATCTCAGCTTTCCCAGGAGACCCGCTAGGGGCCCTACACACCCCAGCCCCTCCCAGAATTCCGTCTTTCAAATTGCCACCCAGAGTACCGTCCCCTGCTTAAAAATCATGGCTCGGTCTCCATTGTCTGCTGGTTAAGGGATCAAACCTGAGCAGCACGCCTACCTTGTTGGCATGTTCCCATCTCGAGCACACCCCCTACTTTTAGGTCCACTGAACTCCTTGCTTTACAGAAAACATTCTTTATGTGCCGATATTTACACATGGGGCAGGGCCAAAGTCGGTTCGAGGTTGTTTGTATGGGAAGTAACAAACTCTGTGCTCCTTGTACTCACCACTGTAAACCTACTTTTGCTCACCCTATTTGCTCTTCCAGCTCCCTCTCCATTTGGCCAATGTCCAGTCATCCTGCAAGATCCATTTCAAAAGCCACCTCTTTGGAGAAGCCTCCCCTGGTTTCATCATGCAGAGCTGTGTTGGAGCCCAATATTCTGAGTGCCTGTCTGCGGGAGCCCTTGCCAAGCTGGGCTCACAGCGTTCTGGGCATAGGGCCAGTGCCCTCGCTCTCGGTCACTCCTGAGAGCAGAGATCATAGCTTGTGTCTCTAAGAATGCCAGGGTCAAGTGGGAGCCCAAGAAACACTGAACTTAAGAAAGGCTTCACGTGACCTCCAGAGATGCCTCCAGCAAGGATGGAGGACATGGGTCATTTTCTGTGGCGGCCATGACTCTTCAAATGCGGGCATCCTAGCTGTCCGACTGCCTATTTGGAATCCAGGCGGGGGGCAATGCTGCCCCTCTCTCCTGGCACCTCCGGAACCCACCCCGTTAAATCAGCCGGCAGCAACAATACAGAAGAGACTAGATCAGCTGTAACCAGCAATCAGGCCACTGGCTGAGTCAAGCTAATGACAAGGTCACTTCAACAGCACACATCCGGTGGACAGATTCCGCATGACACAGATTTGCATGGCCGGCTGCCCCCATGGTCAGAAAAAAATAAGCAAGTCTATGAGCGCACATATGATCAGACCCAGGGACGCCCCCACACAGATATTCAAGAAGAATCTAAATGAAGTAGGTAATGAACGAAGACTATTAACTTACAGTCTCCCATTTCCATCTATTTTTCCTTTTTTTTATAGCCTACATAAAACACCCTCTGGAACTGAGTGAATGCTTATTGGCAAATGATGATTATTTAGATTATAATGATAGTCAATATTTACTTAGTAAGAGCCTGGGCAGAAAGATAAAAATGATATGTGATGTGTGAACTCAATATGTTTCAATGTAATTGGGCAGGAGAGAGACGATACCGGGTCTTATGGTTTGAATGCGATCCTGGCGAGGATCTGGCCAAACCCCCTTGGCTTAGAGGCGGGAAAACGGAGGTGCAGATTGAGAAAGGGAGGGCGTCCTGGCCACTCAGCTCGCTGGCAGCAAGATAAAGACTAGGCGCACGCCCCTGGGAGAGGCCAGTACAAGGTGGCTGGGGCAGAGGGCCACGGTAGGTTTGGAGCAGCCACATGAGAACGGGGCCCAGAAGGTGAAAAGGTGTATTCCTCCCAGAGCCAGGAAGAGGCCGCCGGGGGAGGGGGGGGCCAAGCCTGTGGACAGGGTCCCGAGGCGTTCGCAGGATTCTGATGCATTGGGAAGAACAAGGTTCCCGGGCAGGGGAACCGCTGAGGCAGAGCACGGGAGAGGCCAAGAGAAGGAGGGTTCTGGGGGTCCTGGAGGTGAGCCACGTGCGATCTGGCCAGATGAGTTTAATGCAGAGAATCATGCCTCAGTTTCCCACCTTGCCAAGCAGACCTTCATTCTAACCGTCTCCAGCTTCTACTCGGACTTCGCAAATGTCTCTACTTTTGTCTGTTCTAGTACATTCCTTCCCCTCCAGCCATGTGATCCGTTAAAGTATATGCTAGATCACACCATTCTCCTGGCCAAATCTGAGTCATTTCTCACTGTGCTTAGAATAAAATCCCGATTCCATTTCTTTGCCTACAATACGCCATGTCATAGGACATCTCCATGCCTGGACTGCTCTTGTGCAAACGTCTCCCCACTCATTGCGTTCCGGCCCCTCCAAGCCTCCTTTCGGCTCCTCAGATGGCAAAGCTCTTTCTTACCTCCAGGCCTTTGTACGCATGCCTTCCTCTGTCACCTGGCTGACTCCTTCAGAGCTCCGCTCGAATGCCACCTGCTCAGGGACGTCCTTCCCCCATTTCCAGGTGTCCAGCCTCTCCTTTCCTACATGCCAGTCACTGGGCCCCCTTACTCTGTTCTGTTTTATTCTTGCACCTCATCGGGCTGCAGCTTGAGTCCATTTTCTCTCTCAGGAGGATGGGTTATTCAGTGAGCGGCCCTGGGGACATTAATTATCCACCTGGGCATATTAAGACAGTTATAAAAAGAAATACCACCCAGCAGCAAAAAGGAATAAGCTCCAGCTACACACCTCAACGAGAACGAAATCTAGAATATAATATAGAATAAAAAACAAATTGCCAAAGACATGCAAAATAATCCTAATTTATAAAATATACCCAGAAGGAAAGCTAAAAATGATACTGTTTAGAAATGCATTCATTTGTGGTAGAACTATAAAGAAAAGCGATATTTTTTAACATCAGAAGAAATAAAACAACGTGACGGATTGGCATCTCGATGGTATGAAAGGGAGGCAGTGGGTAGGGGACAGATCACACAGTGTCAGCTGTTGCTGAAGCTGGCAACGGGTCCGAGTTTGCCCATTATCTCTTCTCTCCACTTTGGCACATGTTCAAAATCCCCCCCTCCTTTAAAATGACCTGTTTGTTGAGTTATGAGAGCATGTACACATTTTGGTCAGTTTTGTGGGAGCGGGAAAACAGGGGGAGGAGATTGGAGGGACACCGATACCCTGCTGGCAACATCTCAGTTCTAGTTCTTGAATGTTGTGCGCGTGGTGTTCATGCTTCTTATGCTTAACCACCTAAGTAGGTGTTCCGTGTCTCGTGTATGTAACATCTACTTTATTATAAAAATACTAGAAAAAAAAGAGGAAAGAGACAAAGCAAGAGTGTGAGGTGATGGGGCCCAGCCCTCTACTCCCAAACTTTGGATAGTTCTAGGCTCCCCACCCCCCATTCTACAGAGAAGAAAACTAAGTCTCAAAATAGCTCCACACCTAAAGGGGTCACAGGACCGGGTGGGAGGTGAGGAAGTGCACAGAGGGGTGGGCGCCAGAGGACCAGAGCTGTGGCTCAGGGCATGAGTTGTCTCAGGGACAACTCATCTGGGACAGTGACTACAGCCACAGTGACCACAGCTATCAGGACACATGGCAACTGCAACCTCATATGTGGGTGCCATCCCCCCAGGGTCAGCTCCCTTCTGCTTGTTCCCTGGACATACATCAGAGTCCTCCAGCCTGCCAGTGAGGCTCTGAGCATGCCCAGAGGGTCTGAGCGAGCACATGGGAGAGCCCAGCTAACTTGCCCATTGCTGCAGCCAAGTCCTGCCTGTAGTGAGTCACTGGCTTCACTTACAGAGGAGCCTCCCAATGAGCATGATTATGTTCCAAATGCCCGGCTCCTCTTCCCGCCACCCCAGGAACACCCTTTGCTCACTGGTGCCCGTGTGCGCCCGGATAGCCTCAGTTCCTGCATCCTTCCGCTCCAGTTTTCAATGGCACTTACAAAGCCCGCCCCCCACCCCCAGCCCGACGGCTTGAAGCCTCTCTCGACAGTCACAAAGGAACTCCAGCTTATGGCCGCAATTCAGCTTCCTCTCTTCCCCATTGTGCCCGGCCACGGCCGCGGGCTCGGAGCCGTCGGGGGTCTTACATATCTCATATGTGCCGCAAAGTGGGGGAACAATGTGACAAATTATGAACAAGCTCAGAGCCCAGCCTGTGGAATTCTTCCCTTTGTGAGTCTCCGTCACGTGTCAGCCGGGCTGCTGCGGGGGCCTCGGGGGGCGGGGGACATCCCGGCAGCAGGCGGCCAGCCCAGTGCTGGCACACTTCTCACACTTGGGAACTCTGTCCCTTCTTGGCTTGCACAGTCACCACCTCCATGTCTCTTTGGAAAAGACTTTCCCTTTAATTGTAGAACAAATCAAAGAAATTGGCCCATTCTTCTTTAAATTAGCAATGGACAGAGCACTGCGTCGGCACACTGTCTTCTCCCTAAATAGCAGAATGCGTGCTGGTGCATTTGGGCAATGAATGCAATTCCTCCGTTGGTGAGACCTGGAACATTGGGACACCTGTCCTGGGCTTTTTCCTGTAGCCACGAAGAGTGTCGCAGGCAACTATGTACCTGCAGGGGCGATGGGGAAACCCCCACAGCACACGTTCTCCACGCCTCCATTCGTGGGTGGTTACTGAGCAAGGTCAACAGGTCCCCTGTCCGCTGTTTGACAAGGGGAGAGGATGCAAGGCCCTGTCCTCAGCGGTCTCGCCTCTGGGAGATCAAGCCACACACCCGGGGAAGAGGGCGGCCGTCGCTTGAGGCAGACGATGATGATTTGATTCCCAGCAGAAGCCGGGACCACCGAGATGCTCGGCAATGGGAGAAGGTTAGGGTTACGTGAAATATCAAATGGAAAGCGACAACAAAACAAACGAACAAAAACTCAGAGACAGAGGCAACAGCATGGAGGTTACCAGATGGAAGGAGGTACGGGTAGAAAAGGGGAAAACCGGCCAAATATATGGTGACGGAAAATAATTTGACTTCAGGTGGTGGGCACACAATACAGTACACAGATGATGTGTCACAGAACTGTACACGTGAACCCTGTATCATCTTATTAACCAGTGTCACCCCAGCACATTTAATTTAAAAAGTGTGTCTTCCATGATTGCAGATGGCTCCTTCCCCACCCCAATCCGGGACTGCTTTGATGTCTTGCAGGCGGAGATGCAAGATTCACGTAGGCAGCCCCCCACCCCAGTGAAAGAAGGAGGTCCAGATGCATATATGTCCTGTAGACACCCATTTGTCAGGCAGCTTCCCACCCACCCTGCACATTCCAGGGGAGATTAGTCATTGTCCCCAGGAGAGGCGGCCCAACTCAAAAGGAAACTCCCCCCCCTCCCCCAGTGATCTGCAAATCCCACAGAAGCAGCCAGGGCCCCTCCTCACTGGCCAGGTCACCCAGAGCAAGGAGTCTGCACCACACCTGAGACGTCATCACACACAGGAAACCTTGCCGTCCCAGCCTCTAGGTAAGGACCCTGTTCCCCTTGGCAAAGGCAAAGATGGCTTTTCTGTTCAGCTTGAAATAACGGGTCACGTAACCTTCCATCTCTCCTTCATTCCCACCAAATTTTGTTTCCCCGACAAGCGGAGGAGAAATCATTAGCCTCCTCAAGGCACCGAGGGTCCCTCCCCCAACGCCCCAACACCGGCCGCCACGCTTTTGTGTTCACTGGAGGTCTTGGGCAGTACCTGGAGAACGGCACTGGGCAGGGTTGTCCGGCTAGTCTCAGCCTTGAAGGAAAATATAGCTACACCTTCCTTGTTCCTTTCGGCAGCTCCAAAGCCACTGTCACTGAGAGACACTGGTGTTTTGTGTTTTTTTTAAAGGCTATAATTCATAGACAAGCCAGAGGAGGGTTTGCGTGATTTCATAATAAAATGTTGAGCCGCTTTGATCGGGAGCTGTAAGGAGGTGTGAAACAGTGCTCGGAAACAGACAGATGTTTGTGTAAGCATCCTTTCTGTATTGCCAGTGCCGAATAATAACATATCAAAGCCCCAACTTACCTCATCTGCCTGGTACAGCCAAGGCATAAATAAAGGCGAACAATGGAATTACTATTACTCACTCTCCCAGAGCCCGCGACATCACTGTATCCTTTATAATTGCTGGCAAGAAGATTAATGTTTTGTTAAATATCAGAGCAAGGTCACAAGGGGGCTTGCAGGCCTGTCTAAACATCTAGTCTTTAAGCTCCTTCTCTCTCACTTGCTCTTTTCTGAGGAAACGAACTTGTAGCGTTTCCTCTAATTATGGTGATTTTGGCTTTTGAAGCGGGCCTACATCATCACCTCGCTCCAAATACACACGCGCTCACACCTTCCCCCTGATGATATTTGGGGACAGGCTTGATTTAGCTCCGGCCTATGACCAATGTCATCAGGAGGTGACCTCGCCCTTTCCACCAACACGGATAATTCATGGCCCGTCACTGTGGCCTGAAGGCAGGGGCTCGTGCTTAAGAGAGTGACTTTATTGGGGTCCTCAGGGGGCTCCCTACCAAAGACAGCTACCACCGTTCACTGCATTTCTGTTATGCTTAACCCGTGCAGATGTTTCCAACAGCAAACAGTTCGTGACCCAGAAAGAACAAAATATTTTGGCTTTCCCCGGCTTTCAGCACCTGTTCAAACCAAAGGGTCTCTGGGCTCCGAGCACACGCATCTGAAGGCACAGCCAGCAACGGGGCTGGGACCAACCTTGCCACTCAACGGCAAAGCCACACCCTCAGATGCAGTGATCTTGAACTCTGAGAAGGGTCGGGGCACAAACAGCAGATCCCACAGAAGGATCTATCACCTTCGCACAGAGTCCCACACACAAGATGCCCACCAACGTGTCACCGCCACATCAGAAATGCACAGCAAGCCCACGTCCATCCATCCCTCCACTCTTCGGTCTGTGTTTTTCAGGGCGGGCGGCGCCATGATTTTGGGAGGGTGCCTGGCTGTGTTGTCTGCACTCCGGGCAATTTTTGCAGGCCTGCTGTAGCATTTAGGCTTTCTTCTGGACCAAATGGTTTGAAAAATAGCACTCTGGGGATGGCGGGGACCAACGACAGCACTGCAAGGGCTTGGGATCAACGAGAAGGCCTAGCAAAGACTCTGGCCCAGTTCAAGATGGGGAGCCCTGGGCTCCAGAAGCGTCTGAAAGGAAGAGGTGCTGCAGACGCTGCAGGGGCACAGGGACTGACTCTCCAAGGGCCTGTTAGCTCCCCGCTCCATGTACTCTGCCTGGGCAAAGGGCTTTTAAGTGGTCAACCCCAATGTTAAAGAGATTTTTTTTCGTTGTTTATTTTTCTTCCTTGCAGCTCAAGGAGGAATTGAGAAATCAAAGAGACACCGTGGAGTGAGGTTGGGTGTAGGGGACAACTAGATGTGAAAGGAAGGATGTCCTGACTTTGGGGACTTGCCTCAGCTTCACTAATCTCAGTGGCAGTCACAGTACTAGAGCCACCGTTACCATGTGCCTTCTAGCCTCAGCATAAATGAAAACGATGATGCGCCAACTAATAAAGATGCTTGTGCTCCGTGTACATACAGGGCCGCGATAAACATGCATTGACTTAGGAAGTGGCTGGCTGGCTGGCTGATGGGCTAGGTGGATGGACAGACAGACGGATGGGTGGATGATTATAGAGATTCAATATAAGGTACACTTGAGAAGCCATCACTCAGCTATACCGAGATTTGACAGACCAAGATCTATAATGCAAGTTCCGCTGGTCACCTCTTTTCGTAAATACGGTTCCATTGGGGCACTGTTCTGATCACTCACGTCTACACTGTCTGCTCTCAGGATACAAAGCTCATCTGAAGAGTTGCTACAGAGGCGATACGGCCTGCAAGTCTAAATTGCTTACTCCTGGCCCTCTGTAGAGTAAGTTCACCACCCTTCAGCTACACAATTACTAGATTTTCTTAGTTTTTATGTAGTTCCTCCTCTTTCTTTTCCATTGTTGTACTGGCAGAACAAAAATTATGGAGAGTAAGACCACATCTACCTTTTTAACTCACATAAGCTTTAGTACCCAAGGTGGGCATAAATAGCTAAGTAGGCTTTCCCCCCCCTTTTGGATAGAACAAGGCCAGTAAACCAAGCCATCCACTTCATCTGGGGTTCAGTTGAAGAATCCGTGATCTCTTCCAAGGAAGGACAAAAAAATCAAATCCCTCATGCACACTCATGCATGTGCTCACATGTACACTCATACACACAGAGACATGCACACACTCATCAGCACCAACAACAATAAAACAACGTGCTAGAAGTTTCTGAGAGCCTGTTTACAAAACAACGCATTCTGTGCTTTCAATGGAATTCAACAGGATTTTTCAGGGGCTGATTTTGACTACTGGACTAATTTATTTTTTACCTTATTTCAATTACTGTAGAACATTGTAGAACAATGTAGCTTCAATTACTGTAGAAGCTATCTGTCTGACACCTAGGGATCTTATATATAGGGCCCTGAGGTCCTACTGTCCAAGTTAAAATCTCGTCCCCCATCCACTCAGTGTGCACATTTGCACAGGTTACTTGACGTTCCTGAATCTCACTTTCTTTTCTGCAGAATGGAGATAGTCCTAAGAAAACGTCACTGAACGTGGGGAGTGGGCCCACTCCTCCATCAGCCTGGCTGAAGAAAGAGCACACAGAAGGCCTTCACATGGGCGAGCCACCTGTCGTTGGTTTGTGTTCCCCTCCACTCCAAGCCCACCCCACCCCCAGTTAAAATCCACCTCTTGGATCTGGGGGCACTCACTGGTAGTGATGTTCCCCCTTGAGGACAGACCCAAGAAAGAGGCGCGTACAGGAAATTCTGAGGTTCTGGGCATCCTGAGTGACATCTAGAAGAGGGGCTGTGAATTCCAGGCAGAGATCTGCCCTTGTCCCAGAGGCTCCTCACCCCAGGTTTCGGCACAGTCAGCGGAGCCAGAGCAGAGCTCTGTGAAAATGCACATTTACACACATGCATGCATACATGCATGCTCATGCGCGCACTCATGTGTACACTCACACACACATGCCGTGTGTGCGTGCACAAGCTTATGTACACATGTGCGCCCACATGCACACTTGCATGTGCACATGCTCACACACATGCATGCATTCATACATGCATGCACTCACACATGCACACAGGGTCCTGGGCATGGGTCGCTCTTGCCTGGATCCAAGGCTGGGTCTGGGGGTTCGGGTTAAGTGAAGTGACGGCTTAGAACAGGCGGGCCCCTGGTAAAAACTCAGAAGTTCCTGTCATGTTTCATGTCAGTTTCAGCACGGCATCTAGCTGTGTAAGGTCCCACGTCCTCTGAGCCGGAGACCTACTAACGGATGACAAGGAAGAAACTTTATTTGAGTTGGAGTGGAAATAAAGCTAGCCCATCTCTTCAAAGAGAGCGCAGGGGGGTGGAGGGATGGGAAGGCAGGCCCAGGGTCCAGAGGGCTCGGGTTCCCAGCGGCCATCGTATTCTGGACTCATAAGGTCAAACTTTACAGCCTGGTTACCGCCACACTTGATAATCCCTGTCAAAGACAGGCTATTTCATCTCTGCCTTAAATGAAAAGAAAAAGGCTTCTGTGTTTTTCTTATAACGATGTCTACAAAAGAACAGTATGTGACATAGGAACTAAAAAGGAAACATACTTCTAAACAGACAGCGCAGACACAGAACGGCCTCCTGAAATTAAGTTAGCACTGGGAAAGGAAGTAGAAACATGGGTTTGAAAGCACTTTACACATAGAAGCATCTGGAGCTGAGACTATGGGGAGGCCAAAGAGCTGGCCAGCATGCAGATTTAAGGAGACACTGCCCTCGGGGTGGGGTCGGGGTGGGGTCAGCCCCTGAAAGGGGGCTCCACCTTAAATGTAAGCCCTTGGATCCTTGTCTCCCTCTAATTCGGGCACCGAGGCCATCATGGGTTAATGAAGACTTTTACACTTGAAACTTAGACTATAATGTTATGTCTTAATTTTACCTAAAAAATAAAAATGCAGGTGGGCTATGACGTCGGGATCAATTCTCTGATGAACCCCCTGACAAATCAACACAGAGAGGACCTCCAGCTGGCTGGCCCACCCCAGAGTTCGCTGGCTGCTCCCTAGGCTGGAAATGCAAAGACTGAGAACATCCAGGAATTTTTCCCTACGAGGGGCCACTGTTGCCTGTATGCAGGAAGCGTGCCCATCGGGAAGCTCCTCCTGCTTTCAGCTCAGCTGGGAGGCTCACTGGGACTGCATACCACGGTGAGGGGCACCTGAGGGGCCCAGGGAAGGGGCAGGCCAGCCCAGGGTGAGTCCCAGACCGTCCTGGTCCCCAGGTGGCAGGGAGGAGAGCCCAGGAGTCCACACCACAATGCAAACCCCCTCCTTCCGTCCGGGATGTTCGTCTTTGTTTCCATAGGTATTTATTTGCACTTTTCTCCGGCTGTTTTGTGTGCCGTTGAGAGTTAAAGAAGACGTATTGTATGTCCTAAAGAGAAGCAGTAAAAATAATTTAGCTTATTTCTTTCATGTCTGAATGTATTAATTCTTGCTTACATAAGGAAATACGAAAAAACAAACTGTAAACAAGGAATCATGTGGAATCAGATTACGCATGAATAATGACACGCTTTCTCATCTGAGATGTGGGGAGAAATCTAGTTTTACTGCCAGGGCCTTTAAAAAATGTTTTTCTTTTTCAAAGGAAATTACTCAGAATGTAATAAAAACATGTTTTCTGCTCTAAAAGGATTAATTTACCTTTTGTGTCATGAGGAAATAAATGCAATCAATACCCCAATTCCCCTCATCCATAGAGAAAGACAATTTCCGAGTCAGAATCCCAGGGATGGCCATTTAGCTTTGATTTCCTAACACCGAGATTCCGCTTCTCCTACAGTTCTCTGATAGACTCTGTCCAGAGCCTCAGAGGACAGTGGCGGGAATAGGGTGGGGGTGGTCTTTGCTTCCTTCTTCCTACTCTGGCTCTCTTCCTTTTCATGCATCCCCTTCTTTCCTGTGACCCCATCCTCCCTCATTAGCACCCAGAGACCTAGAAGCACAGAGGGCTTATCATGGGGAGGGCAAGTTAACCACTGCAGGCTTCAGAGTGGGATCCGCTCCATCTCTAACCCCCACGTGGGACCTGGGGCTTGTTATCTAACTCACCACCATTCAATGTCCTCCTTTGCAAAAGAGACATGAAAAACAGTGTCTTTCTGATGGGTCAATTCCAGGAATATACGCATGAGAAGGGCACAGTATCTTGCGGTCCTTGTTTTGTTGAAGCGGTCGCTTCCTGACTCAACTCTGTCACGCCTGTGCACAGGCGTTCTGTTCAAAGCAACCCTCCCTTCTAATTTCTGTCCTTATCAGTTGCCTGAAGAGCATTGGAAAGGGTGGCTCTTATTACTACTCTTTTCTTTGGTTTTACCTTTATTGAATCCCAGACCCAAGAGCTGGGAAGATCCTCTCTATCCATCCATCCCTCCATTCATCTATCCAACAATTCATCCATCCATCCATCCCTCCCTCCCTCCCTCCATTCATCCCTCCAACAAATATATACATCCAGTACATATCAGGAATGGACATGTGAACAAAATATACAGGACCAGCTCTCCTTGTGCTTAACTTTGAGAGGAGACAGGGAGAAATCCATCAAGAGCAGGGCAACCCACTCATCTCAGTTTGACCAAGGCTGGCAGTGCAGTCCCGGTTCCTGGAGCTGTGTCCTCGGCCCTGGCAAACCCGGGTGGTTGGCCACCCTCATTACAAATGTGATGACAGGAAAAGCTACCGTGAATGCTTCCAGCTGGGACCTGACCCCGTCTCAGGTGTCAGAGCTGGCTCACCAGGGGACGCACCGTTCGGTGGAGACCAGACAGATTGGCAGACAAAGGGACGTCATGCCAAGGGGAAGGCAGGTCAAGTGTACAAGCAGGGACACGGTCTACACAAAGGCCTGGGGGCTGGGGGAACTGGAAGAAACAGTTGTGCTTTATCAGAGGGGTGCTGGGAGGCTTTGGAACCAGTGAAACAAGGGCATTGCAACCAAGGATTTATCTAGGAAGACAGTACTCGGGCTGTACTCGGAGGAGATCCGACTGGAAGTGGGTTCAGAGGCCAGGTAACGAAGCACTCAAAGGGAAAGCTGACGGTGGCTTGGGCGTGGATCAAGAATTCTTCTGGAACAGAAGCGGTTGGGACTGGCCCAGGATGATCGGAAAGGCAGACTCCCAGTTACTGAGAGAAAAGGCCTCCTTCCACAACTCTGGGGCACTCTGCGCGAGTCTCCGTGCCACGGGAAGGGCACACTCAGGTGATAAGCTGCGGCCCCGCTCTACCTTGCCACGTGAGGGGCTGTCCCCACATTTCAATGGACAGAGATCTATTGAGCTACTATTATGTGTCAGGTACCAGGAGCACATCCACAAAGACAGACAGACAGACAGACAGACAAGACAAACCACCCATTGCTTCTTTCATTAAAGCATGTAATGTAGAGCAACATGTTTAAACATGGGATTCCTTGGAGCCCCAGCTTTCAGTAGTTTCTCAAAATGTCTCATGACTCCACACAGCCCATAAATGCAATCACGTGTGGCCCACTGAGTTCAAATCCCACCCATCCCACTCCGTGGCGACATGACTTTGGCAACTTCTCGGTCTCCCTGTGCCTCCACTTCCTCGTGGGAATCGCGGCGAGGATTCGGTGGGGTGCAGCACGTGAAGCAGTGAGAGTCTGCTTGGCCATGTAGTCTGCACTGTAGGAGTGCGCGGATCATTGGAATTTTTATCGGGTATAATTCATGCTCACGAAACTGCACCCACTGAAGTTGTCAAGTTGAATGAGGTCTGGTGGCTGCATGCCCACAAGGGGGACAGCTTTATCACATCGAGACCCCACATGAAGTTCACCTTTAGTGCGGTCCTGTCTCCTTCATGGATGGCTGTGGGAATCTGTGACCTTCTGAACGGGGCTGGGCATGCAGCATATATTTCATACATGTCAGCTAGTTTCACCATTATGATTAGCTCTGAAAATCGCTCGCCAGGGAGAGTTACCTAGAGGCTCAGAGCCAAAAAAAAAAAAGAAAGAAACAAGAAAAGAAACCAAGAGAAAGCTCCAATTTTGGGGAGAAAAAAACAGCTGAAAGTATTAGAGTGTTCGAGCCGGGCCACAGAGGTGAGCGGCTCTGTTTGTCTGATCTGCCTCCTATTTGAGACCAAAGGCCTCTGAACTGGACCCCTTCCTAAATTCAGATGCACACCCAGAGGGAGACCACCAGAATTCACAGCAGCATCCTGCTCCTTGGTCGGTCAAGGGTCCCGGAAGCCAAAAGCAGCGCTGGAGGGCAGCCCGGAGAGGGGCCCCCTCAAGAGAGAAGCCTCTTTCTCCTGTGGCTTTGATGGGGCAGCCAGACCCTCACCTCCCACCTGCAAACCCCAGTTTCATGTTTTAGAAAAGTCTTGCCAAAAAAGCCAGCAGTGTCGACTCCCAGGAAAACAAACACTAGAAATATTTTTGTCCAGGCAGGAGCCCTGCCGCGGCTGGCTGCTCTTACAGATAAGATAGCAGCTCACCTTTCATAAATGTCAGGCTTGAAATAAAAAGGACAGGATAATGAGGTCTCATTTCCACGGAAGCAGGAGTGCACCTACTCATTAACCCACAGACCACGCACGAACGTGCTGTTTAGATGCTTTCGCTGCAATTGTCAGATGCGCAAATCGCTTGGGCTCCAGCGATCTGATTTTCTCACCCTCCTCTGCTATTTTTAAAACATTTTAAATGGCCCCGATGAGTCAACATCTGCTCATTCACTCAGCACACATTTGCCTAATACCCACTGTGGGCAAGGCACTCACGCGGGGCCGTGGGGGGTCCCAGGAGGCTGTATTTTGTG
>PVJI01016055.1:0-39309 GCA_004026765.1 Micronycteris hirsuta
CCCCCCACCACCAAAAAAACCCTCTTCACCTTACATCATTTTTAGCAATGATATTAGTTGTATAAATATTGATGTTGTTATTCTGAGAATATTGTGTATGTAGTGTGGAATAAAATAAATGAGCAATTTAGGTGGAGTCTTTGAAAACTGAGATTTTCAGTATGAGAGAAAGGAAACACAGATGTAAGATTGATAACATTAAGTAAAAACCATATAGCCCTGAATATGAATTGGAAGGATTATTTTGAACTCAACCTTCATTGTTTTTATTTTTAAAGCTCCAAATTTATTTTATTTAAAATATCTCATATCTCCAAGAAGTTGTTATTATGGATAAAAAGAAAACTTGAAAGAAACTTGAGCAGAAATATTACTGTTTAGTTTTAAAAGACGTTAGTTACTGCTTTCTTTTTCTTTTTTAAATTACTTTATTGTTGTTCAATTACAGTTGTCTGCATCCTCTCCCCTCCCGTTCCTCCATCCCCTCCAAACCCACCTCCCTCCCCTTCTTCTACCCCCCCCCTTGGTTCTGTCCATGTGATGTGTCCTCTATAGTGTCAACCTGCATTTTATCTTTGATTATATATCTTACAGAGTAAAAGAGACTTAAAGATGTCAATCAGTTTTATATGTATGGATTTCATTTCCATCCTGGTTCACACAAATGGAAAAATTAAAAAGAAAGACTAAATGGATATTTGATCTTACAGCTTTTCTTTTTTAAGATTTTATTTATTTATTTTTAGAAAGAGGGGAAGGGAGGGAGAAAGAGAGGGAGAGAAACATCAATGTGATCAATGTGTGGTTGCCTGTTGCATGCCCCCCATTGGGGATGGGCCTGTCCTACAACCCAGGCATGTGCCTTAACTGGGAATTAAACTGGAGACCCTTTGGTTCTCAGGCTGGTGCTCAATCCACTGAGCTACACCTGCCAGGGCTGATATTTGATCTTAAAGAATTACTGTTACATTTTAGGTATGATTACTACATTATTACGCTTTTGCAAAA
The DNA here is from genome assembly GCA_004026765.1 of Micronycteris hirsuta. Taxonomy (NCBI): domain Eukaryota; kingdom Metazoa; phylum Chordata; class Mammalia; order Chiroptera; family Phyllostomidae; genus Micronycteris; species Micronycteris hirsuta. Next base: position 1,009 of record PVJI01016055.1, read on the forward strand.
ATGTCCTTGTCTTAGAGACTGAAGTATTTCCAGATGAAATAACATGATGCCTAGAATTTGCTTCAAAATAATCTGTGGAGCCCTGGCTGGTGTAGCTCTGGATTGAATGCAGGCCTGTGAACCAAAGGGTCACTGGTCTTATGCCCAGTCAGGGCATATGCCTGGGTTACTGGCCAGGTCCCCAGTAGGGGCACATAAGAGGCAACCACACATTGATGTTTCTCTCCCTCCCCCCCCTCTCTCTAAAAATAAATAATTAAAAAATATATATCTGTGGAATTTTCTGTGAGAAGTGAATGAATAAACAAAATTATAAGTTGGCAGTTGTTGAAGCTGAGTAATTGTTACATTGGTTTTATCCACTTAAATAAGTTTACCTTTTTTCTGTGGCAGATGATTTTAATGCAAAAATAAAAAATAGAGAGCGAGACAATAGGTGAATGATGAAGTGGGAACTAACTATATAGCAGGTTCTCAAATAATGTCATTTTATTTTCTCTTTGTAGGAACTTAACTCTTGTTTATGTTAATAAGCCTGTGGTAAAATTGGTTTCACTATAGGTTGATTTGCTTAAAGTCATAGAACTTATCTGTGACATTAAATGAGGATTTATTGTAGTATGAAATTTTGTAAAACTAGGGACAAAGAAGTGATTTAGCTGCATGGGCAGGTCCTCCGATCAAGATCAAGGACTTTGTGTGTGTGTGTGTGTGTGTGTATGTGTGTGTGTGTGTGTGTGTGTGTGTGTGTGTGTGTACTTTACAAGAGAATATATGGGAGTGTCTTTGTATGTTGATGGGACCAAAACAGGAGATCAGGAAAAGTCCTTTTTGAAGGAGAGGGGGTGTGAACTGCAGAAGTATATGAGAGAAGAGGTTATATCAGAGATGTTCTTTAGCGCCCAATAGTGGTATTGGGAAGAGCACTTTATCAGCAGAGATAACAGACTATTGGAGTTTATGTACAAGTTGGTTGATTTGCTTGCATAAAGGAAAATATTCTCATTCTTACTTTTCTTTGTTAGTGAAATAATCAGTGTGGACATCAGTCACGAGATAGTTTTGAGGTTTTAGGAGAGAGAAAAGGTGGGGAATATTTTCTCAGAGTGAAAGAATATGTAGTAGGAATGAGGGGAAATACTAAGAGTATATTTGAGTTGTGTGGTTATAATCAAGATGGTGTGTTTTTTACTAGCCATGTTTAACTACTCAGGTGGAGAAGAACATGGGTAGGATTGGATTTACTCAGGGTTAGGAAGATGAATGCAAGTTAAGTTATAATGATGGACTGTGGAGTTTAAGCTAGATAAGGCCATTGGGAATATAATTGACAGTAAAATTAACATTGCAGATAATTAGGACATGAACAAGAGGATGATTGTAGAATAATATTTACCTTTCTGCTTGAGTTTTGGAGGTCTGTGGTTTCTGATTTTTTTTTCATGCTTTATTCCTTTCACATTTGTCTTCTTTATGATAGATTTTTATGAAAAGCAGCGCAGGTGCAGGACAACTTAATGTCATTTTCCTTGCTTAGTCCTCCTTCACCCTTTTTCCCTGAACCTTCTTTCATGGTAATAAGAATGAGAGTAACAATCCCTTCTTGAGCTCTTTATGCCAGGCACTTTACATATATTATTTCTAATCTTCATAAGCTTATGGAACAGGTATTGCTATATTTATTACTATATGATGAAATGGTGATTGAAGTAGGTAAAAGTAATTTGTAACAGGTAATCATCAGCAGAGTGGGGTATGAAATGCTAATCTCTCTGAATCCCATTCTCACTGAATCTCATTACTATTTTTCCTTTTATTCTGAATCATTTCTCAGCCTTTACTGTCAAATCATTCATTATTATAGACTTTGCCTGAGTTCCTTTCTGTATTATTTCAAGGACAATTGTTATAGCACCTGCACCGAATGATAATTTCATTGGATCCACAGAATCTACCATACTGTAGTCATATTTGTATTGTAATTATTTTATAGTCACTCAGCATTTTAGACTATTCTCAGTCTTCCATTATCTAGATTGCCATTCTCCATTATTTCCTTCGTCTTACATCCAGTATACCCTTTGTTAATAGAGTTCCTAGTGTTCCACTTTACTCACTTATTCTACCAAATAGTTGGCGATCCTTATCTCCCAACATTCTCAATTCCCTTTGCTTAATTAACATTACATAGGTCTTTTATTATGCTTTAAACATGTTATGATGCCTGGGGGGGGAATATAGTTTTCTGGGAAGTACAAATATAGTGGTCTTAGACAGGAGTGAAGGGAGACCCAGAGAAAGGACCTGGAGGAACAGAATAGAGTGTGTTTTGGAAGAAAGGGTAAGTAATACCACAAGTTTAAGTGAAGATTAAAAGAAAATGCACCTCAGTTCAGTAGTTGAAATAAGGAGACAGAAAAGATAGTCATGACTATGCAGGGTGCATTGGTACAAGTATATGTATAAATAGAGATACAGTTGGATAGATGGGAGGTTAGGTATGTATATTATTTTTCTGTTGCATCATTTAATCATCTGGCTTTGGTTATAATTTTGTTTTAGCCTCTGAGGGAAGTGATGAAGTAAAAAGCATATACAGAGCTGGCACAAATAACTCCCCTTTTTATTACAAAATCAGTTATTACAAAATCATAGGCATGTAATTCTGTAACAACAATATCACACTTAAGCACACCACATAACATCTTAGGTGAAATGTTCAAATTAAAACTATATTTTATTACACCCATATTATTACCCTACCAGTCACACTCAAGTAGGCCTTACTTCTGCCAGACCCTGTATTTTCAGTGATGGGGAAGAGAGTAAAATCAGGGCCAAATGTTTAGAACTATTCTATAATTATAAACACAAACTGGACAGATACATGCATATATCTGTATATTTCTCTTTATCCCTATAATAATCCCCTTTCATTAATCCATTAATTGAATGGATTGATTCATTCAGTAAGCAGTTGAATGAGTTAATTAAACAATTCATTCATTAAACAATTTATGGAAACCTATTGTGAGTAAGATGTTGGTTATTCTGTGTTGAGAGATATGCCATTGTTCCTGCCCCTTAAGAGTTTTAACAGTAAGAGAAAAGATTACATATGAATAAGTAAATGATTGTATAATTCTAAAATCCAGAAAATGGCAATGAGAGAGAATGAAGTGAATTTAAGTAGGATTATCTAGCTCAAACTTTCTAAAGGAGGTAACTTTTTACCTGAGACTTGTAGTATAATATGAAACCAGCTATGCAAAGTGTCAAGTTTAGAGAATTTCTAACAAGCTGGACAGTCTATGAAAAAATTTGAAAAGGTAAGGAGTTTGGCTTATATCAAATGCTCAGAGGCGATGAATATTTGGTAGATAACGAACTGTGAGGAGAAGTGGGTTGAGATGTTGGATAAGATTTTGATTGAGATATGTCCAAGAAAAGATATGGAGGATCTCATAAGCTCTGGTAAGGTGTTTGGATGTTATTCTAAGTATAGTTGGAAATCACTGAAAAATTCTAAGTGGGATTCTTAAATTTTGTGCAACATCAGAATTAGCTAGTTGAGTGTATTAAAAATAGGAAACCTAGGACCTATTGGTATAAATTCTTATTTACTTGATGCGAGTACACTGACATTCAATTTTTAAAATAGACTATTTAGATGACTCTGATCTACACCTAAATTTAGAAACTACTGACTGTACTTACTCTTCTAAGAACCCTCTTCATAGTTCTTAACTGTTTATGCTCTTGATCTCTTTTTCAAATTGAAGTCTAAGTACACCATCTTCACTTATTAGGGACATTATTTTTATTTGTACCATATAAGTTTTATTTCTCTCCAAAGAGGAAACACCATGTGTTTACTTCTGGTTATCTTTCAGACTTGGAATTTGGATGTAAGATCAAGGAATTGTGTCTTCAAGATGAAATCTATGAAGTAACATCAGCCAAGTGGATGGTAATGGAAAAAAGTTATAGCCTTGTAGGCTCCAGTGTCAGAGATGACTGGGAATGCAAAGGCCAGTTTGAGAAGCAAGAGATAAATCAGGATGGATATCTGGGGCAAGCACTAATGACTTATGAAAAAATGCCAACTTGCAGCCTGAAGACATCTCTTGTTCCACATCAGCAAATTTTTCCTGGAGAGAAACTCTGTAAATTTAAAGAATGTGGAAAACCCTTTATTTATGGCTCAGGACATATAGGACAGCAAGGAATTCGTGTTGGTGAGAAACCCTATAAATGTAAGGAATGTGGGAAGGTCTTTAGTCATTTTTCCTATCTTACTGAACATCAGAGAATTCATACTGGTGAGAAGCACTATGAATGTAAGGAATGTGGAAAAACTTTTATTCGTGGCTCACATCTTATTCAACATCAGAGAATTCATGCAGATGAGAAACCCTATGAATGTCAGGATTGTGGGAGGGCCTTTAGACAATCTGCACACCTTACCCGACATCAAAGAATTCATACTGGTGATAAACCTTATAAATGTAAGGAATGTGGGAAATCTTTTATTTGTGGCTCAGAACTCACTCGACATCAGAGAATTCACACTGGTGAGAAACCCTATGGTTGTAAGGAATGTGGGAAGGCATTTAGACTGCGTTCACAACTTGTTCAACATCAGCGTCTTCATACTGGTGAGAAATGTTATCAATGTAGGGAATGTGGAATGGCCTTTATTCGTAGTTCACAACTTACTGAACACCAGAGAATTCATCCTGGTATGAAACATTATGAATGTAGAGAATGTGGGAAGGCCTTTGTTTGTGGTTCCCAGCTTTTTCAACATCATCAAATTCATACTGGTGAAAAGTCCTATGAATGTGCACAATGTGGGAGGGCCTTTATTTGTGCCTCACAACTTACTCAACATCAGCGAATTCATACTGCCAAGAAACCCTATAAATGCAAGGAATGTGGAAAAGCCTTTATTCGTGTCTCAGAACTTACCCGACATCATAGCATTCATACTGGTGAGAAACCCTATGAATGTAAGGAATGTGGAAAGGTCTTTAGACAGTCTGCACACCTTAATCAACATCTTAGAATTCATAATCTAACATAATTAATGTAGGAAACCCTTTACCTGCCTTTCATTTGTTGTAGCTCATCAGATTTCATGCTAGAGTAAAATACAGTTGATGTGGCAGTTCATTTGACCTGATACTCAGTTTATTCAGAATCAGAACAATTTAATGCTGAAAAAATTGGTAATGAATGTTGAAGAGTTTCTATCATAACTCAAACCTTGTTGAATTTTACAAATTCAGGCTAGAAAATGTGAATGAGAAACGGCTACTATTTACTATTATGTGCCACTAGGCAATTTAACTTCTCTGTGCTTAAATTTACTAATTGATAAACTTGTTGATAGTACCTATTTGTAATAAAGGGTCTGACTCCAGTTTTGATGTTTGACAACTGACTTTTTAAGCTTCACCTTTCTATCTGCTTTGGCCCCACAACTGGACAGGCCCCTCTTCCTTTAGAGCCAATGGGAAATTTAAATTTTGCAAATTCCAGCCCATATCCAGTTCTACCTCCTGTCTACTATGAAAGCTAACCTTTTCCCTCCACCTGCATGAGCTGTCCCAGATAATGTTTGTGCAGGCCCTGCTCTGCCAGGCGTCCTATTTGTGAGTATGAAACTTTCAAAATCTCCATGTGTGGAGTGTTATCGGCCTCAATAATCAATATAAAATTGGGAGGGAGGCAATCCCCACTTGTGAAGTGACCACAAATTGATTTGTGTAGCTGGCAGGGCAATCTCTGGGCTATGACCACCACCACCACTTTTTGGTTTGTTTTTAAAATGACTACCAAAATGCTCATAATTATAAAAATAATAAAATGCACAGGAGTCACAAAACATTACAACTTTTATATTGTATGCCACAGTGTGTGTAGAGCATTATGAATATTTCAGTTAAGCTATTCATACACTTTGACTTTTCAAGCCTTTTAAATAGAATACAAACATGACAAAATGGTACAAGAATTGTTTCAACAACAGAACACATTCTACCCCTCCTTGTTGTGAATTAATGTTTCCTGAAATTCAAGATGAATGTGCAATTAAAGGGGAAGACTTTGGTGACAAATAGTTTACAAGATGGCCATGTTTTCAGACAAAAATGATAGCTTTCTATATCTATTAATATAACCAAAATTCTGAGGGATATTTAAAAACAATCCCAAGAATTTTGGTCTAATGCTTCAGTCCCTTGAAATTCACAGGCTTTACAAAAGGATATGAAATGGAAATTTTTCTAGTGGTTAACACTTGGCTGGTCTAGGGCCAGATTTTCCCTTCATAGATTCACTGCCACACCCATCCATTTTTTCAGGGGCGCTGCCTCTGCATGTATTTACACATCCAGCCTATGACTGCTGCAGACACAGCCCCACATTTTTCTTCACCACTACCGTGTCAGCACTAGACTTACATTAACACCGTTGGTGACCACCACTACTTTACGATCTTTCTTTTGCTCATAGCTTACTAACTGGGTATAAAACACTTTAAATAGTTGGGGAGATGGCTCGGCTGCTTGCAGGTAAGGTTGCACTTTGAATTGTACTGCTCTGTGCTTCATTTGGTGAATTTTATAGAACCTCTGTTATAGGCATAATCAACGTAAGTCAGATGGTTTGATAGTTGGTGTTTAGGGATGGGCTTGTTGGGGATGCTGATGCAGGCTGTGAAAGAATTCACAAAGAGAAGAAAGTGCAGAGAGTAAAGGTTTTATTTTACTTTCCCAAGGGAGAGAAAGGGCTAGGTGTGGAGATATGCATCAGTATCAGCACTGAGGGGTTAGGGCTTTGAGTTTTTATTGGGTAATGGGGCGGTTGTAGAGCAGGATGTTTCAGTTAGGCTGCAGCTTCTTTTGTTGTTATCTTTGGGTGCAGGGTTCTGTGGTTGTGGTCTGATGTGTCCTGTTGGCAAGTTCCTGGAGCCTCTGCACCTTCAGGGTGCTTCCAGTGATTTTCTAGTCCTGAGAATAATGGCTCAAAAAACAACTAGAGTCAGTCATGCTTTATGGGGTCCAGCTAACTCTGGGAAAGAGGGCCTGAGAAAGTGGCTTTTGTCCTATTACTTGTGGGATCGAGGCCCTCCTTAAAGTGGTCCTGGGTTGTATGTCTTGGTCTGGATACATCCATGTGTGTCTTAGAATTGTGTGTCCCAGTTCCAACATAATAAGCTGTGACTGATGCTAGGCTCAGGGGAATGCCTCCTCTACTGTGACTGCTGGTGTGTCTCTCACCAGGCATTGGCCCCTGTTCTACAGAAATGCTCAGGAGAAAGACTGATATCCTATACAGTATATGCACCCATCAGTTGGTTCCTTGTGAAAGAGGAGTCATTAGAGAGTGAAAAACAGTTGTGAGGTTTGCTGAGCTCTGTATTCTTCAGATGTCTGATTGAGAGACCTTTACATATTTCTTCTGTTGGTACCTCAACAAAGATTCTGATCCTCAGGATTGTTTGAAAAAAACATGTATGTTGTCCTGTGGCACAGACACTAATTAACAGATTCTGTTCCTGAAGGAAGTACCCATTTCAGTTTCCAGAGCTGCCCTCTACCACTGTAGAGCCCTCACCAGAAGACCTGGTGTTGGTAACACTGCTATCTGGGCTTCTCTGGTTATCGCATCACAATAACACCCCAAGGAGCTCCAAGTTCTTCTATGACAAACTTTACAGAGCATCCAGTTTCTTCCTTGCCCACCCAGATCCCTAAGATGTAGGACACACTGCCCTATTCCCTCACCTGAAATAGTGGCAACCTCCCTAGCTTTATAGTGATTAGCAGGCCCTTGGGACTCCAGATGCCACCCACAGACAACCGACCCTATACAACCATGGTGGTCCATTGGTCACTACACAATGTGTAACCTTTTGTGGCTTTAATTGATACCAGTTTCCAAATTATGGTAATTCCCAGAAAACCCACTAAAGTTGAAGGAGGAACTCACTGTGTTCTTTTGGGCACCACTGGACATAAGATTAAAGGCAAACAAGTTCACCTTACCTAGGCCATTGGCAAAATAACTTTACCTAATTTTTCAGTGATCATATTTCAGACCCCCGTTTGGATTTTCAATTATTGGGATAGATGCTCTAACTGGTCGTGTGGCCCATTAGAATAAAATTAAAGCTTGGGTCTTACCAAATGTGGCCTTGGAGATCTGCTCCAGCCCATTAAAATTGTTGATATGGCCCCAAATAAATTGAAAAAAGGCTTTTACTAATTCAGATCTAGTATATAAGATCAATATGAAGAGAAGATGTCATTATTCCCATTCTTTCTTCATTTTACAGCCCAATATGGCCTGTCTTAAACCTAGAAAGAATGAGTGGTACCTTAGGGCAGGTTACTACAACCTAATGCTATGGTTCCACCCATTAAAATAAGACCCAGCATAACTGGAGTGACCAAAAGTGTATAAGCTTTCAGTTGTCAAATGAGTAAATACATAGAATCTAATGTATAGCATAGTGCCTATGGTTAATACTAGTGTATCGTACACTTGAAATTTGCTAAGAGTAAATGTTAAGTGTTCTTATCACATATATACACAAGAAGGTTACGGATGTGTTAACTGAGCATGAGAATCATTTCACAGTATGTGCCCTGACTGGGAATAGAACTGGTGACCCTTTTCTTCTGCAGGACAATGCCCAACCAACTCAGCCACACCAGTCAGGGTCATATTGTATAAATATAGACAATTTTATTTGTCAATTATGCCTTAATGAAGTTGGGGTAGGGGAGAGAAATAACCAACACCATTCCATCTGCCACTGCCAAATACTTTGCTATTATAGATTTGGCTACTATGTTCTATTCAGTACATATTTCAACAACCTTTCAGTTTGCACTTAGGTTTGAAGGGACACAATATATTTTAACTTGGTTGTCCATAGGGTACCTAAGTAGCCTGGCTATAACACACAGCTTCTGACAAGATCTTGGTCGGATCCAGTTGTCCCTGTGTTCCCAGGATATGGTACTATATTGGTGACATTCTCAGATTAAGGTATTTTGTAGACACACTGACAGGGTATACAGACATTTATGACTGCTCGTACTGAGAGGGAATTGGTTATTGCCCCACATGAGTTTCAGGGGCCTGTTACTTCACATGAATTCTTAGGCCACATGTGCTCTGCTGAGGGCAGCTCTATTCCTAACATAGTTAAAAGGCAACTTCTAGTTTTTCAATCTCAGCTACTCTCGAACAAACCCAACACCTATTAGGTTTCTTTGGCTTCTGCAGGCAACATATTCCTGTTTACAAATATTACTAAAACTTATACTTTCACCTTTATTTTTAAATATATTTTATTGATTATGCTATCATAGTTGTACCATTTTTTCCTCCCCTTCATTCCCCTCTGCCCTGTACCCCCAACCCCTCAGTTTGTGTCCATGAGTCATACATATAAGTTCTTTGGCTTCTCCATCTCCCATACTTGTCTTAACCTTCCCCTGTGTATTTTGAACCTATCATTTATGCTTCTTTTTCCCTGTATCTTTCCCCCCATTTCCCTCTAGTGCCTCCCCACTGATAACCCTCCATGTGATCTCAATTTCTGTAATTCTGTTCCTGTTCTAGTTTCATTAGTTTTTGTTTTGTTTTATTTTTAGTTTCAGTTGTTGTGTTTGTTGTCATTTTACTGTTCATATTTTTTTGTCATCTTCTTTTTCTTAGGTAAGTCCCTGTAACATTTCATAAAATAAGGGCTTGGTGATGATGAACTCCTTTAACTTGACCTTATCTGGGAAGCATTTTATCTGCACTTTCATTCTAAATGATAGCTTTGCTGGATAGAGTGATCTTGGATTTAGGTCCTTGCCTTTCATGACTTCAAACACTTCTTTCTAGCCCCTTCTTCCCTGCAAGGTTTCTTTTGAGAAATCAGCTGATAGTCTGATGGGAACTCCTTTGTAGGTAACTGTCTCCTTTTCTTTTACTGCTTTTAAGATTCTCTCCTTATCTTTAGTCTTGGGTAATGTAATTACGATGTGCCTTGGTGTGTGCTTCCTTGGGTCCAACTTTTTTTGGACTCTCTGAGCTTCCTGGATTTCCTGGAAGTCTATTTCCTTTGCCAGATTGGGGAAGTTCTCCATTATGTTTTCAATTTCTTGCTCTTCCTCTTCTCCTTCTGGCACCCCTATGATTTGGTTGTTGGAATGTTTAAAGTTGTCCCGGAGGTTCCTAAGCCTCTCCTCATTTTTTTGAATTCTTGTTTCTTCATTCTGTTCTGGTTGAATGTTTCTTTCTTCTTTCTGGTCCACACCGTTGATTCGAGTCCCAGTTTCCTTCCCTTCACTGTTGGTTCCTTTATTTCACTTTTCATAGCCTTCACTTTTTCCTCTATTTTGCGACCATACTCAACTGTTTCTGTGAGCATCCTGATTACCAGTGTGTTGAACTCTGCATCTGATAGGTTGACTATCTCTTCATCGCTTAGTTGTATTTTTTCTGGAGCTTTAATCTGTTCTTTCATTTGGGCCATATTTCTTTGTCTCAATGTACCTGTTACTTAGTAGGGGCAGAGGCTTAGGTAGTCACCAGGGTGGGGCAAACCATATTGTTGCATTGTCACGCTGTGTGTGAGGGAGGGGTCTGAGGGAACAATGCCACTTGCTCAGCTCTCTGCCAGCTTTCAGTCACTTCCTCTGCCACCCACAAGTAAATGTGGCCCTTCTGGTGTTGATTCCTTGGTGGGTGGTTTTGTGTATGTTCTAGGACCCTGTGGGTCTCTCCAACAAACTCTCCTGTGAGACGGAGTTTCTCCTGCTGCCTCAACCCCACAGGTTTTTTCAGTCAGAGGTTTTGAGGCGTTATTTCCCCATGCTGGAAACCTGGGTTGTGCGGTCTGTCTTGCTCTCCAGTTGTTCTTCCTGGTTTATCTGCATGCAAATATGGGACTGCTTGGTCTGCCAGCCAATGCCTCACCCACCCCGTTCCTCTAGCTGCCACCTTGCTGGGAGTCCTCTCCACCCCGGCTGCCCATCTCCACCCCTCCTACCAGTCTGGATGAATGTTTCTTCTTCAACTCCTTGGTTTTTGGACTTCCATATAGTTCAATTTGCTAGCAGTTGTGGTGGTTTTTTGCTTTTAAATTTTTTGTCCTTCTTTTGGTTGTGTGAGGAGGCACAGTGTGTCTACATATGCTTCCATCTTGGACAGAAGTCCGGCAGTAAGTTTTTAATGTATGGCCTTTATCATGTTGAGGTATCATACCTCTATTCCCACTTTGCTGCATGTTTTTTTTTTAAATCATAAATGAGTTTGGATTTTATCAATGGTTTTGCTGCATCCATTGTATGATCTTACTAGTTTTGTATTTCACTTTGTTTATGTGATATATCACTTTTATTGATTCGTGGATGTTGTACCATCCTTGCAAACCTGAAATAAATTCCACTTGGTCTAGGTGTATAATCTTTTTTATATATCGCTGGATTCGGTTTCCTAATATTTTGTTGAGGATTTTAGCTTCTAAGTTCATCAGAGATATTGGCTTGTAATTTTCTTTCTTTGTTGTGTCTTTGTCTGGTTTTGTAATTAGGATATAGTGGTTTCATTAAAAGAATTTTGAGTCTTTCCTTTCCTTAAAATTTTTTGGGATAGTTTGAGAATGATAAGTGTTAGTTTTTCTTTGAATGATTGGTAAAATTCGCCTGTGAAACTATCTGGTCCAGGGCTTTTGTGTGCCAGGAGTTTGTTGATAACGACTTCAATATCACTAGTTGTTACTGGTCTATTCAGGTTTTCTTCTTCTTCCTGATTCAGTTTTGGAAGATTATATGTTTCTAGTAATTTATCTATTTCACCCAGGTTATCCAATTTCCTTGGCATATAGTTGTTCATAGTAATTTCTTACAATCTTTTTATTTCTGTGGTATCAATCGTTACTTCTCCCTTGTCATTTATGATTTTATTTATTTTGGTTCTCTATTTTTTTTAACTTGATGAGTCTGGTTTAAGATTTGTCAATTTTGTTTATCTTTTCAAAGAACCCCTCCTGGATTTATTGATCCTTTGGATTGTTCTTTTAGTCTCTATGTCATTAATTTCTACTCTGATGAATTCTTTCCATATGTTTGCTCCTGGCTTTGTTTGTTGTTGTTTTCCTAGTTCTTTTAGGTGTAGGGTTAGGTTGTTTATCTGAAAAATTTCTATTTTATTTAGGTATTTCTTTGTCTCTATATTTTAGGTGTCTCTTTTTTGGTTGTTTTGATGTGCTAGATAGATCAGGTTTGACTTTCTGTCTTGTAGGATGTGCTTATGTGGTAGAAGCCCTGTGATACCCAGTGGTGCGGTCTTCTTGATCTCCTGATCTGGATTCTGTAGGAATGCTCTTTGTGTGGGTTATGTGGACTCTCTTATATTCGGGCCCTTATTGTTGTTGGCTTATTCATTGGTTGTATCTTTGGCCGTCTGTCTGTCAGGCACTTCCCATACCACATTTTATACACTGTTGTGCAGGTGCTAAGAGAACAAAGCAAAACAACACAAAAAACAAAATCCAAACAAACAAAACACCCACAACTTCAACAGTGCTATCAATGACAAAAGAACAAAGAACAATAAAAGTGTGAAGAGAAATGGAATAGTAGAGAAAGGGGAGAAAAAAATGAATAAGAGAAGACCAAAGGAAAGAAAAGTGATTACGAGAGGAGAAAATGGTTGAGAGCTAATATGACTAGTAAATTGAAGGAAGGAAATGGAAAAAAGGGATGAAGAAAGAGAAAGAATAATAAAAATAAGAAAAGGAATGTAGAAGTGAACAATGGGGTAATAAAATGTAAGAGTAAAATAAAGAAAGAAAAACATGGGGCACCTAAAATAGAAGAACAAAGAAATAAATAATAACAAGGCTATGATAAAGAATAACTAATTAAAATAATTATAAGAACAAAGTGACATTCCTCTCAGCAGTTAGTGCTTGCCTGCTGGGGTTCTTTTGGATACAGCTCTGATGTGTCTGAGGCTGTTGTAAGGTGCTGTCCATGTCTGTGCTGAGCAGCCTATTCAAAGCTACAAGCAATCCACAGTTTGTGGATGACGTCGTTGAGCTTGGCTGCCCCTAGGATGGGCCAAGCTGCTTAGAAACCTGGATTTTATCAGCACTAGTTCCAGGGTTGTGTCAGCAAAGAACCCAAGTCACCATTGGATCTGTCTCTCTCTTTCTCTGACTGCCAGTCTGCTATCAGGCTTAGACAAGTTGTAGACTCAACCCTTTCTGAGAAGGCTTCTGGTGGCACCATGGGAATAGTACTCCTGGATCTACTATGGCAGGTGCCTTTCAGAGTTTAGGGAAGGTAGAGGGTGTGTTCCCCTCCCTTTGCACTATTAGTCTGAGTATGTTTGGGAGTATTTCCCTGTACTCAGCAGGGTGTGGCCCATAGTAGGCTAATGGGTAGGTGCCTCAGAGTCCAGGTTTTGTGTCTGCTGCAAACCAGTAGGGTATTTCTCTGGCTCTCCTGTGTGGAGAAAGCACCAGCCTGTTTCCTAGGAGAGTGCATTGTACGGCTGCATCCACAGTCTTACACCACCTGAGTCTGCATGTGTTGCTGTCTCCTCAGCAGGATGGGAGAAAAGAAAGAATAACAAAAGAAAAACTCATACAAAACAAAACAAAAAACTTAACAAAACAAATAAAAGGAAAAAAAAGATGCAGGGCAGAGCAAGCAGGATTCCAGAGGGAGAGTGGGGTGAGTGATATCCCACAGGGTAAGGTAATTGCTTCCCCCCTGAGAGGAACTTGCTCTTCTCAAGAAAGATGGCTGCTGCATAATCCAGGCATATTCCAGCACTGAAAGCCCCAGAGCTGCTCCCTCACATCTCCCCCCAGTGCCTCCCACTCTAGACTCTCCTCATGTCACTGCAGTCACACCACTTCCCTTTGCTGGGGACAAGGTAAATGGTTAGGAACACAAAAACCTGTGCTTTGGCACCTTTAAGAGTTAAAGAAAAAAACAGTGGCTATGTCTCCAATCATACACCATGAACAAGTGGAATTTGTTCTGGGAATAGAAGGTTGGTACAACATTCGCAAATCAATAAATGTGATTCACCACATAAACAAAATGAAGGATAAAAACACATGATCACCAATAGATGGGGGAAAAGCATTTGATAAAATCCATCATTCATTTATGATAAAAACTCTCATCAAAGTGTGAGTAGAGGGAACATACGTGACATAATAAAGGCCATATATGACAAACCCACAACCACCATTATATTCAATGGGAAAAAAAACTATAAGAATTCCCTGGAAGATCAGGAATAAGATAGGGATGTCTGCTTTCACCTCTTACTCAACATAGTATGGAAAGTTATAGTCATAGTAATCAGACAAAAAGAAAAAATAAAAGGCATCCAAATTGGAAAGGAACAAGTAAAACCGTCTTTATTTGCAGATGACGTGATACTGTACACAGAGTACCCTAAAGATTCTACCAAGAAACTATTAGAACTGATAAATAAGTTCAGTAAAGTAGCAGGATACAAAATTAATATTCAGAAATCAGCTGCATTTTTATATGACAGAAATAACTTTCAGAAAGAGAAATTAAGAAAAAAATTCCATTCCCAATTGCTTCAAAAAAATACCTAGGAATAAATTTAACCAAGAATGTAAAAGACTTTAACTCATAAAATTATAAGACACTGAAAAAAAGAGATTGAAAAATACACAAATAAGTGGAAGCATATACCATGTTCATTGACACATCAAGAAAGAGTTAATATCATTAAAATGTCCATAATACCCCCCAAAATCAATGCAATTACTATCAAGAGACCAATGGTGTATTTCACAGAACTAAAACAAATATTTCAAAAATTTATATTAAACAACAAAAGCCATGAATATCAACAGCAATCCTGAAAAAGAAGCACAAAGTTAAAGGAATCACATTATCTAATATCAAACTATACTATAAGACCATAGCAATCAAAACAGCATGGTTATGGCATAAAAATAGACATGTAGATCAATGGAACAAAATAGAGATCCCAGAAATAAACTCATACCTTTATAGTTAATATTTGACAAAGGAGGCAAAGATACACAGTGGGATAAAGATAGATTATTCAATAGATGGTGAGAAAAGTGGATAGATACATGCAAAAAACAAACAAAAAAAATTAGAGCACCTTTTTAGGCCACACACAAGAATAAACTCAAAATGCAATGAAGACTTAAATGTTAGACTGGAGACCATAAAAATCCTAGAAGAAAGCATAGCCAGTAAAATCTTAGACATTTCTTGTAGCAACATTTTTTTTATATATCTTTTCAGGAAAGGGAAATAAAAAGAGAAACAAATGAAACTACATAAAATTAAAAAGTTTTGCATAGCAAAGGAAACCATCAACAAAATGAAAAGACAGCCCACTGAATTGGAGAACATATTTGTCAATACATCCGATAAGGAGTTAATATCCAAAATTTATAAAGAACTTATAAAACTCAACACCCCCCAAAACCCAATTCAATTAAAAATGGGCAAAGGACTTGAATAGACAATTCTCCAAAGAAGACATGCAGACAGCCAAAAGACATATGAAAAGATGCTCAACATCATTAATCATCAGAGAAATGCAAATTAAAACCACAATGGGATATCACCTCACACCAGTCAGAATGGCTATCATAAACAAATCAACAAACAAGTGTTGGCAAAGATGTGGAGAAAGGGGAACCCTAGTGCACTATTGGATGGGAATGCAGCAAGTTGGTTCAGCCACCATGAAAAGCAGTATGAAGTTACCTCAAAAAATTAAAAATGAAACTTCTTTATGACCCAGCAATCTCACTTCTGGGAATTTATCCAATGAAACCCAAAACACTAATTTGAAAGAATATATGCACACCTATGTTCATTGCAGCGTTATTTACAATAGCCAAGATTTGGAAACAGCCCAAGTGTTTTATCAGTTGATGAGTGGAAAAAACAGCTATGGTGCATTTACACAATGGAATACTACTCTGCCGTAAAAAGGAAAGATAATTTTACCCTATGCAACAGCATAGATGAACCTGGATAACATTATGCTAAGTGAAATAAGCTAGTCAGAGAAAGAGAATTACCATATTATTTCACTCATACGTGGAATCTATTGAAAAAACTGAACTAACAAGCAAAAGAGCCTCACAGATAGAATGAAGGATGACAGCTCTGGGAGGGTTGGGGTGGTAGAGGTATCAAGCAAAAAAAAAAAAAAGAGAATGAACTCACGGACAAGGACAGCAATGTGGTGATTGTGGATAGAGGCCATGGGTGGTGGTAGAGGAGGGTATAGGAGGGATAAATGTTAATGAAAAAATACAACAAAAGAGAAAAAAACTTTATTTGTAAAACGACAGTCATTTTTAGTATCTCAACAGTTGGGTCAACACTTCATTGTTGGGAAAGAACTGACAAATCCATTCACCCACTTTTGAAATTATTTTTTAAAGATTTTATTTTTCATTTCTAGAGGGAGGGGAAGGGCAAGTGAAAGAGAGGGAGAGAAACATTGATGTGTGGGGAATTGTCAATTGGTTGCCTCTTGCATGCCCCCAACTGGGGACCTGGCCTGCATTGCAGGAATGTGCCCTGACTGGGATTCAAACCAGTGACCTTTCTGTTGACAGGCCTATACTGAGCCATACCAGCCAGGGTGAAATTATTTTTCTTTCTTGGTACATTTTTGTAGTTCACAGGCAGCTCATAGCTTAAGGTCATCTCTGAGAGCCATAAAATCTTGGATATATGGAACCTCTGTCCTATTCCCTTGGGAATGGCAAAGCAGGTCCAGATAGTATTAAAATTAATGGTTCCATTGACTGGCCAAACTTCTCCATTGCCCACTTTACTTTGGGGCTAGGCTGTTGCAAAAAATGATTAGCCTTTTTCTTAAGGACTCAGGGTCAAATTTCTCCCAGTTTGTATGTTCCCCAAACTAGGTTGCTAGAGGCACTTTGGATTGGCTTTCTGCCTATGGAGACACAGGTATAAAACAAGCCAAGAGTTAGAGACATCCCTGCAAGTCTCTGGGCTTTTTGGACAGTTCTGAGTAGGGCTAGTACCCTGTTAAGCCATCCCTGAGGCTCTTATGGAAGTTAACAATGAAGAAAAGATGGTTAACCCACGTTCAGTCAGTCTCAAACTAAGTTTTCTCTTAGGAGGTCCTTTAACATAATTATTTTACCATTTGATTCAGTATCTGTTTTATTTAGTTCTAAGTACATTTCATTTTTCCAGAAAAAGGCTATGTGGCATCAGTGATTTAAAGAAAATCTCACCCTATCTGGTGAATTGGGACATAATTGATTAGCAAAAATACATATTGTTCCATAAAATTCCCTAGTTGAAAGGTAATAGGTTCTAATATTAAAACAGACATTGATTAGATATCCCTGCCATTTGTGCAGAAGATTTACTCTGAGAGTGGAGGCAACTCAGTTGAATGTGATTAATAACAGATAAAGTAGCCTCAGTATCTACAGGGGCCTTAATGGCTTTCTCTTTTATAATAAGCCCAAATTATTAGTGAAGAGAAAGGGAAATACCCTCAAAGCAACCCTCTGTTTCTTTTCTCTAAGTCCCATTTCAGTTTTCTATCACTCTACTTATGATGACTTGGCTTTCTACACTAAAGATAGATTCTTTTACAAAAGTTTCCCAGCAGACTTTATTTAGTAATCCTGTTGTTTTGCTCCCAGAAACCATGTCAATATAGCCAGGACAATATTCTCTAACAGTTAAATTAAATTTCTTTGCAAACCCTTCATGGTCCTGGAGAAAGTCAGGGAAATCTTTCAGTAGATTCCTTAATTCTGCTCTAGTCCAAGAAATGTATACAATTGCTGGTTCACCTCTGCCTGAGACTGGTCTTTCTAATTTTTTATTCTGAGTGTATTTTACCTGTGCTCCTCCTAGAACCTCTAATTTCCAAACAAGATAAGCTTCTCATTAATTTAGTTTCCTTTTAGAGCTGGCTTTTAAAATTATGCATGAAAAAATTGACTTAGGAATCAAAAGAGCTACATTTTGGCCGTTTTAAGTTGATACCACTTCTAATTAAATCTTTTTATTTCTGTAAGTACTTGCAAGTAAAGTCTTCCTATTAATTGTATATCTGCAGGAGTATTAATTGGGGATGGGAGTTCCAACCTTGTAAGCACAATTTCCCATGTTGATTTTAGTTTTATTTTGAGATCTGTAGAGTCTGAACAAATTTCTAGGGATATTGTATAGTGGGTTGAAGTGTGCTGCTTATGGGTTGAGCTTCAAGGGGCTTTCACCTCCCAAGTCACCTCAAACCATTTTGTATATCTCAATTTCTCCCGCTGGCTGTCTAATACAACCATGAGGACTCAGAGTGCTAGGTAATTTACCTTTATGTGTGTGTCCCCAGGTGAGTCAATTAATTACATTTGAGTTGAAATTCCCTATAAGGTTGCTGTACATTGTGAGGTATACCTCTGACACTTCCACAGATATTCTTAGACACCTAAGAATGTTACTAGACAGCCTTGTGTTGTTCCAGAACAGTCATTGAGGTTTTATTGCTCACCACCTAGAGACACAACTCTAAAGACAGGAGTTTGGTGAAAAGGAAAGGGGTTGTTTATTTAAAGGTTATAAGTTTTGGAATGGTGGTAGGTTTCTGCCTCAGGGCCATGCTTACTTTAAAATATCAAAAGGCAAACAGCCCTGCCACCCTCTGCCAGTTCAAGAAAGTGCCGAGAAATCCCCTTTCCCACTCCTAAAAATGCCGTCCTTTATGAAATGCAGATAACTGCAATAGGATTATCCAGGTGGCTTGGTAGGTTCTTGGCTGTAGTTCAGCTAGCGCCGCTGCTTTCTGTGTGGGAGGGGTGCAGTGGCTTGTACCCATCCACATAGTCTCTGGGGAACATGCCAGTCTCAGGAACTCATGCTCCCTGCAGCCAACCAGGCTAGCCAGGGGAGGGGAAAGAGCTGACTGACCTTGGGCTTCCTGGCATGCTCCATTTAAAAGTCCTCTCCCAGAATATCACACACACTGGAAGCCCATGGGAGTGTTCAGCTTTCCAACCATTGATGGCCAATGTCAGCCATGTTTGCCTTTACCCATCTTCTGGCCACTGTGTTCCGTAATGGACCAAAGTCTCCTGGCATACATGCTCTGTATAAGCTCCCTTCTGCCAAGTCCTGAGCTGCCCAACTGCCTTGGGCAGTCTTCCTTCTCCAGTGGCCCTTCCCTTCACAGGGACGGCAATTGACTTTTAATCTTCAATTCCACCTTGGGAGTTTTCTCCTTGCCCACTTCCTTTTCCAGACATTTGGCCTGACCACTGTTACAAGAATACACATGATTTGAGCTGGAAGGAGGCAGTCCCCCTTATCTTTGGAGCCAAATGAAATCAGGCACTCATTTATCCAGCAAAAGGTTTTGTTCAGACTTTTAGAAAGCAGTTTTCATTGAGAAGCCAAAGTTTAAAAAAAACACCATCCTTTTTTTGTCCTTAGTTATCTCAACCAATATCTTTACCCTAGGTTTCTCAACACTTAACATTTAGCTCCACCTAGAAGATTAAAAAAAAACAACAACAATGAAAGCTGGCCCTTAAAACAAAGAGGTGGAATTTCAAAAACCAACAACTCACCTAAGCTCTCTTGATGCAAAGTGAGGAGCCAGTGGGGTGCTGTGGGCCCCTGCTAGTACCAAGCACAGGTCCGGTTCTGCAAAGAGGTTCTGGGTAAGTCTCCTTTGAACCCTGCTGAGCTACAATACTATAAGATAATTCAAGGGGGGGGGGGAACCATAGGAGATGGGTGAAACAACTGACAGCGGATCCATGGGCAACTTTTAAGGCAAGGGCTCAAAGAGCCATAGCCCTAAGGATGATAGTTCAAGACATGTGAAGAATGATAATAAGGAGGTAGTGAAAGTGTAAGGAGAAACCTTTATCCAAAAGAAGTAAAGGTCACTTACCGAGAAGGATGGTAAGGTGATCTGAGTCACAGCACTGTGTATTACTGGCGGTGTTTGCTTCAAGAAACAAGGTCCCATCTAAGTATCCAGAGGATATAACCAAAATGGAACTGGGCCTGGGGCAGGCCTGAGTCAGGCTAGCCTGTAGTGTTTGGGTTTTTGACTTCATGCAGGAAAGATTTTACAACATGAGTTTAGTTTATTTTAAGAGTAGGTTTATTAAAGGTTGAGACAGTGAAACATGGGAGGACTTAGGACTGAAAAGGCAACAAAAGAGAGACTAGGCAGGGCTGATTTGGCTCACTCAGAAGTCAGAGAAAAGAGGGCCTTGGAAACTGGTTCAAGGGTTTAGCCCAAGACAAGCTGTCACTACCCTTTGCTCCCCTGGTTGCAAGTCTTATGAGGTCCTTTAGAGTTTAGGAGATGCACCCCTGAGAGAAAAGAAGGGGAAGAAAAAGGCATGGATATGCTCCCAGGAAGGGGAGTGTGCCTGATCTTTTAAATTTATTGCTGGATACAGTTTGCTGATATTTTGCTGAGGATTTTAGCATCTACATTTATCAGGGATATTGGCCTATAAATTTCTTTCTTTGTAGTGCCTTTATCTGTTTTTGAAATTAGGATAATGCTGGCCTCATCAAGTGAGCCTGGGATTCTTCCCTTCTATTGACATTTTTGAATAGTTTGAGACAGATGGGTGTTTGTTCTTTTTTGAATGTTTGATAAAATTAAACTGTAAAGCCATCAGGTCCAAGACTTTTGTTTGCTGAAAGTTTTTAAATTACTGCTTCAATTTCATTAGTTGTAATTGGTCTATTCAGGTGTTATGGTTCTTCCTGATTCAGTTTTGGAAGATTGTACACTTTTGGAAATTTATCCATTTTGTCCAATTTGTTCAATTTGTTGGCATGTATTTGTTCATAATATTTTCTTACAATCTTTTGTATTACTGCAGTGTTAGTTGTTACTTCTCCTCTTTTATTTCTGATTTTATTTATTTGGATCTTCTTTATTTTTTTCTTGGAAAGTCTGTTAAAGGTTTCCAAATCTTGTTTATCTTTTCAAAGAACCACCTCTTTGGCTTCACTCATTTTTTGAGTTTTTTAGACTTTATTTCATCTCTTTTTTTTTATCATTATCCTTTCTTTTCTTCTACTCATTTTGGGTTTTGTTTGTTCTATTTGTGGTATCTTTAACTGTAAAGTTAGATTTTTTTTGAGATATTCTTTCTTCTTGAAGTAATGCTATGAATTTCCCTCTTAGGACTCCTTTCTCTGTATCTCATAGATTTTTGGGTTGTTTCGTTCTCCTTTTCATTTATTTCAAGGTACCTTTTAACTTCTTTCGTGATCTCCTTTTTAACCCTTTTATCGTTTAGTAACATGTTATTTAGCTTCCATGTCTTTGTGTGATTTTCGGTTTTTTTCCTTGGAATTGCTTTCTATTCCATTATGGTGAAATAAGATGCTTAATATGATTTCAGTCTTTTAAAATTTGTTAGGACTTGTTTTGTGTCCTAATATATAGTTTATCCTAGAAAATGTTTCCTGTGTCCTTGAAAATAATGTATATTCGGCTGCTTTGGGGTGAAATGCTCTGAATATATCAATTAAATTTTGTTTATTGTGAAATTTAAGCCTGCTTGTTTCTTATTTTTTTCTCTGGACGATTTATGCATTTATGTCATGGGGTGTTAAATCTCTGACAATGACTGTGTTGCTGTAGATCTCTCCCTTTATGCTCATTAAGATTTGCTTTATATATTTAGGTGGGCTTATTATGTTTGATGCATAAATGTGTTTCCAAGAGTTATATCCTCTTGTTGGATTGCTCCCTTTATCATTATGTAGTGTCCTTCTTTGTCTCTTATGATAGCCTTTGTTTTAAAGTTTATTTTGTCTGATACATGTATTGATACCCCAGCTTTTTAAAACTTTCACTTGCATAAAATATCTTTTTCATCACTTTTCTCTTAAAGTGTTTGTGTATTTTTTCTGAGATGGGTCTATTGTAGGCAGCATATACAGGAATGGGAAAAAGGAGGTTCACAGTTTTGGGTGTGGATAATAATACAATAATTAATAAATAATAATACAAGAATAAATCTGTTCTGTTCACCCACACTGTAAACCTACATTTCCCCTTCCCTGTATGTAAGTCTTCCTTTTCATCCATTCAGCTTCCCTGTGTTTTTTGATGAAAACATTGAAGCCATTTATATTAAAAGACATAAATGTCAATGCTCACTTTAAATTTTATTTTGCCATTTTATTTGCCATTTTATTTTTTCTAACCATTTCCTCTGTTTTTCTTCTTTTTTAAAGAAGCCCTTTAAACCTTCACTTGCAATACTGATTTGGTAATAATGAGCTCCTTTAAGTCTGTCTGGGAAGCTCTTCATTTCTTTTTCCATTTAAAATGATAGCCTTGCTGGATAAAATAGGCCTGGTTGGAGGTCCTTGCCCTTTATCACTTTGAATATTTCACGCCAATACCTCTGGCCTGAAATGCTTCTGTTGACAAGTCAGCTGACAGTCCTATGGGAGCTCCCTTTGTATGTAACTAACTGTATTTCTCTTACTGTTTTTAAGATTCTCTCTTTGTCTTTAACCTTTGCTGTTTTAATTATACAGTCGTCTCTTGCTATATCGTGGTTCACTTATTGCGGCTTCACTGTATTGTGGGTTTTTAAAAAAATATATATCTAATTCTGTATCGCAGAGTTTTTGCTATATCGTGGGATTTTGCGGTATATAGGTATTTATATAATATTGATGATTTTAATTATTTTTGCCTAAAAAATTTAAAACAATATAAAAATATAAAAAATGTTAATTCAAACATATTAAAAGAATATTAAATTGAAATAAAATACAGTATATATTTCATCAGCAGATGAATACTGTACTGTACACAATGGAAATGCAGTATGCCACTACCGCTTGCACAAGATTGTCAGCGTGAGATTGTACACGGCACACTATTGGCTGATGGAATGGAAGGTGACCAACCATAGCACTGTGTTCTGTATTCTGGGCGCTGACTGGCTCAGTGACCATAGCATCGGTCTGTTTGCTCTCTCGCACTGTGCCCATACATTCAGCATCTCTCCTTGTCCACTTCACATGGACATCTGATTGCTGCACATAGTGTTGCTCTGTGGTGTTGTGTTTTTGTGAAATTTTTGTAAAAGTTTGAATTTATTTCAAGCCCTACAATGCCACCCAAACATTCTGCACCTTCTAAGGCTTCTGGCAGTGAACCCAAGCGCCAGAGGAATATGCTTATCATCAAAGAAAAGGTGGAACATGTTAAAGGAAGGCAAAAGCTATGTGCCTGTAGGCTGCCATTACGGGATCAATGAATCTACTGTTCGCTACATAACAAAAGACAAGAAGAATATTAGGTCTATGGCAACAATGACTTTTAACAAGACTGCAAAGAGGGTGGTCACTTCCTGCAATAAGGCCATTGTGAGGATGGAGTCTTCATTGGCCCTGTGGGTAAGTGACTGCAGGAAGAAGAATATCTTGCTGGATACCAACACCATCCAGATGAAGGCCTAGAAACTTTATGATAGTTTTGCGGAAAGCATGGACGTTCACGAAAGTGACGAGGATGAAGATGAGGATGACAATGCAGAAGCAGGACCGTCGAGTGCTTCTCCCACCAGACCAACCCCATTCAGTGCCAGCAAGGGCTGGTTTGACAAATTCCAGAGATGCTTTGGACTGAAGAGTGTTTCTCTGCATGGAGAAGCTGCCTCTGCAGATGTCCACTCACAACTGTTGACAGATGAAGACCTGATGGAGATGACAAAGTCAGCAAATGAAGAAGAGGATGAGGAACAAGATGAACTACGGGTTGGAGAAGGGGAGGAGGTTGGCCTAACACTTGATTGTCTTGCAACCATGGTCAGAATGGCCAATGAACTTCAGTGAGTGGCTGAAGAAAGGGACCCCCAGATGCTTTGTTCGTTGTACTTCGTAAATACAATTGAGAGTGGCATGTCAGTTTATAAAAACCTTCTTACTCAGAAGAAAAAGCAGCGCCAGCAACTCCCCATAACTACGTTCATCACTTGGACAAAGAGATCAGTTATGCCTACACCTTTAGTGGAAATAGAAGTTATGGCCCAGGGCGAAGATACTGCACCACCTGATGAAGTGATGCCTTCAGAAGAGCTGTAATGCTCTTCTTGGCTGTGCAGTACATTCATCTCATTGTCATCACCTTCATCGCCATCAGTACTGCACAGCTACATAATTCATGATCTTCATCATTCAAGTTGTAGTATACTTCACTGGTGAGTACTCATATAGAATTTTATATATTGTTAAAATTACATAGGTTTAAGAGTGCAGAAAGTGTTTAAGAACATGTGAAGTGTATAAGAGTGTGGGAAAGGTTAATAAGAGAGTGGGAAAGGTTTATAGGAGTGTAGGGAGGGTTTATAAAACCTTAAAATATATATAAATAATAAAATAAATATAATGCCGCTACTTTGTGGATTTTCACCTATTGTAGGGGGGTCTCTGGAATGTAACTCCCTCGATAGGTGAGGGATCACTGTAATGTGTCTTGGTGTGGACCTCTTTGAGTTCTTCTTGTTTGGGACTCTGTGTTTCCTGGACTTTTGTCTTTTTTTTCTTCAACAGTTTAGAAAAGTTTTCAGCCATTATTTCTTCAAATAGGTTCTCAATACCTTGCTTTCTCTCTTCTCCTTCTGGTATCATGATAATGCAAATGTTGTTGTACTTCATGGTGTCTCAAATATTCCTTAAACTATCCTCATTTTTAAACTTGATTTTTCTTTTTGCAGCTTTGTGTGAGAGTTTTCTGACACCTTGTCTTTCAATTTGTTGATTCAGTTCTCTGCTTCCTCTAACCTACTGTTTATTTGTTCTAGGCTATTCTTCATTTCAGATATTGTACTCTTCATCTCTGTATTTTTTCATAATTCCTATGTTCTTTTTTATGCTGTTGAAGTTCTAAGTTCCTGAAGTTTTCACTAATTTCCTTGATTATCTTTATAACAATTTTTTAACTCTATATCTGTTAATATATTTGCCTCCATTTCATTTAGCTGGTTTTTTTTTTCCTGGAGATTTCTCATGTTCTTTCATTTGGGGCATGTTTCTTTGTCTCCCCATTTTGGCTGTCTCTTTGTGTTTGTATCTATGTATTAGGTAAATCAGCTTTATCTTCCAGTCTTGGTAGGAGAGCCATAAGTAGTAGGTGTCCTGTGGGACCCAATGACATGGTTTCCTTGATCACTTGAGCAGGGTACTTCAAGAATACCTATTTTGTGGGTTATGTGAGTCTTCCTGTTGTAATTGTCTTGATTGCTATTGGGTCAATTATTGGTGGGGTCACATTTTGGGCTGGCTAACTGTGTAGATTGACTTTGACTACAGTGAATGAGCTGCTGTGCAAGTGCTGACTACGTGAAGCAGACTTTTGCCCTAGCAGGATCTGGTGCCTATTGAGATCTCTTTTTGGATATGCCACTTGTGAGGCTAATTGGATCCTACTCTCATGTCGTGTGAAGATGACCACTGGGTATGTCTGTTCTGGGGCCTCTTTGGAGGAAGTCTGGTGCGGGTCAATGTCAACTACCAGAATTCAGGATGGTAGGGTTGCTAGCACCCCAGAGGGTGAGGCTAACAAATCTCCAATGAGGAGTAGGTGCAGGTAATGGTAAAGTGGGAGGAATGGCCCCCACCCCAAAGCCACACCTCTACACCCCAGCCTGGGCAGCTGACTCTTCAGCAGGGCTTGGCCTTAGAAGGTGAAACAATAGGGGGTTCAGAGGTGGGGCTGTTGCATTCCCGCAGGCTGATACCATAAAGAGGAGAGTGCTCCGCCCAAGAAAGATGGTGTCTACAGTGTGGGAGAAGGACCAATCACAAAGTTTCTGGTGGTATCCCTTCAGCTCTTACCCCACAGCCACAAACCCCAGTCTTTCCTCACACAACTCTAGTCCATTCTGCCTTCCCTTTGCCAGAACCCAGTGTGAGTAGCTGCAAACAAGATTTTTGCATTAGTCCTTTAAGAGGGCTCCTGTGTCTTTAGTGGAATCCTGTCTCTCACTGGCAAACAAAATTCCTGCTGCTTTTCACAGCCAGATGTAACATGGATGCCTCTTCCCAGCTCTTGTGCTCTGGGCTTTGGAGCCAAGCATGTGTATGAGATACCGTACTCTTTTTTAAAGATTTTATTTATTTTTAGAGAGAGGGGAAGGGAGGGAGAAAGAGAGGGAGAGAAACAGCAATGTATGGTTGCCTCTCATGTGCCCCACTGGGGACCTGGCATGTGCCCTGATTGGGAATTGAACTGGGACCCTTTGGTTCCCAGCCTGTGCTCAATCCATTGAGCTACACCAGCCAAGGCAGACACTATACTTCTTATGGGGACACTTTATAGCTTAGTATACCTCTGGAATCTCAACTATCACCTGTGGGAGTGGAGACAGCTTTTTTCTCATCTCCATCTTTTCTACTGTAAGGAGAAATGAATACACTATACTTACATAAAGCTACCCATATTAATGTTAATAAATATTAAACCCAACTTGTTACTCTAAACTGATTTTCTCTCAAAACTAGAGGTTGCATGTTAAAAGTTTCTTTTCTAACTATACTTTACACTTACGCAGTTACAGTTCCTGTGTGAACCTAAGGAGCAGCCCAATTTTAAGGTCCTAGCTCAGAAATTCAACTGACAAAAAAACAGATAGCCAGCTCAAGAACACTGACTATGAAAATCCGTATGCAGACAAGCAAGAACACTGCATGTCCATAGCCCCTCCCCTTTCTCATGCTTCTCTCTCTCACCAGTACCTGAGTATCCATATTCCCCCTGGGTAGTTTCTGTCTCCCAAGTTGACCAGAGATGGTAAAATGGGCTTTGAGACTTGTCTCACATGTCTGGCTTTCATTGCAGCAGGCAGCCAGATCTTCATTCAGTTACACTACCAGTCCTGATACAGCTTCTTCTGTAAATCCTTGGTTATAAGACTTCTGTTCAGCTAGTCTTCAGTTAGCCATTTAGGTTAATTATTCTATAATTTAGTTGTAGTTCCAGTTTAGTTCTTGGATGTTGTGAGTGTACTTTCCACCCACTTTGTCACCACCTTGGATTTCTTCTTAGAGTCTTATGTCACGGCCACAGATATTTGACAGCACCCACGGTAATAATGCATAACCCTTTTCCTCTCCAAAGTGAGTAGTAAATCTTGCTTTTCATTCCAAACCCAACTTGAGGTATTCTTTCAAAACCCAAAAGAACAGTCCATTTGATCCACCTCATATAAAAATCTTGGAAATTAGGTTAAAGACAATACTACAGCAGATTCAAATTTGTAACAAAACTTCTGGACCCTGCTGCCTGGTGCTGCCTTGCATCTCGGGTGGATTCACCCCATGCTCTTCTTTCACTCACTTGCTCATACATGCACTGAACTCATTCACTGTTGATGGATTTTTTATTGAAATGTGGATATTTTGTGTATTATGCTAAAATTCTAGATTTTTAAAACCTTGTTGAAGCTGACATTTAAGGCCAACATCAGGACACAGGGTAAACATGTCCACAGGACAAATGCACTTTCTTTGTATTTCTCTGCTTTCTCGCCACCAGTATGGAGTTGAGTCCCATGTCTGAGTAGGGTAAATATATCTTCAGGGCACCTACTGCTCTGATCATTGGTAAGACCACCACCCTCAGGACACAGGCTAAACACATCCATAGTAAATTTTTCTGTTAGGGACCCAAGACTCATATTCTACCTTCCATTCCTTTATCTGGAGTAATTATTACACTGATCTTGATAACCCCCTCTTGTCATGTCACACCTTATCTTCTGTCACTGAATTTCTATTTTTTCTCTGACTTTTGAGTGAGCCCATATCAGCTCCACTTTGGCTTACTTCTGTCACTGTGTCTTTTCTCAGTGAGCCAAAGAAGCCCAGCCAAGGATCATTTATTTCCTATAATATTTCCAGAGAGCCAAAACAGCCCTGCCCAGGCTTTCTCCTGTTGCTTAACTTCTTAGATTAGAGCTGAGATTCTGTTTTCACCACGTATGTATATCCCTTGCAGCTTTTATTGAGAGTCTCAACATGTCTTCCCTTTTCCAGTCTCCTTAAATAGTTGTTAAGAGGAGTCCTGGCTGGTGTGGCTCAGTGGATTGAGTGCTGACCTGCAAACCAAAGGGTCTCAGGTTTGATTCCCAGTAGGGCGGATGCCTGGGTTGTGGGCCAGGTCTCTGGTTGGGGGTGTGTGGGAGGCAACCACACATTGATGTCTTTCTCTCTCTTTTTCCCTTTCTCTAAAAATAAATAAAATCTCTTCTTTAAGATTTCTCTCAAAATAAAATCTTTTAAAAGATTTCTCTAAAAATAAAATATTTTTAAAAAAGATTTCTCAAAATAAATAAATGAAATCTTTAAAAACAAGGTTTTATTTATTTATTTGTAGAGAGAGGGGAAGGGAGGGAGAAAGATAGGGAGAGAGACATTAATGTGTGGTTGCCTCCCGCATGTCCCCAACTGGGGACCTGGCCTGCAACCAGGCCTGCGCCCTGATGGGAATTGAACCCACAACCCTTTGGTTCGCAGGCCAGTGCTCAATCCACTGAGCCACACCAGCCAGGGCTAAATAAATAAAATCTTTAAAAAAAGTTGTCAAGAGCAAATTTAAAAAGTCTTGTGCTTTCTTTAGAAAATTTAGTAATTCCAATTCTATGTGTGGTCTTTATGTGATATGTGTTTGTCTGTGTGCCATGTAGTGTGTTCTCTGCCTCTGGATGGTATAACTAGGGTGTACTATTTTACTGACCTAAAGGGATTAAATACTTATACAGATAAAGCAGGGTCCTGTGGTCTGTACAAAATATTTGACGTTCAAAGTGGTTTAAGCTTTATTGATGTCTTTTAGAGTTACTACCATAAAATGTTTATGTCATGATCTTTTGGTTAAGTATGTTTGACAACCTTTCCAAAGTTTGGAATTTAAGAGGTTTTTTTAAAAAGCCAGAAATGGCTTTGAGTTATTCCAATAAGCCCCTGGAACACCTCAAGGATTTGTTTTCTCTTTACTAAATAGAAATTTAAACTAATAAGGTCAGTTTGATACGTTGAAGTATATGGGAAGCTTTGTCGAATTAAAACATAATAATAAATACATAAACAATAAATAACTATGCTTTATTTGTGTGTGTGTGTGTGTGTATATATATATATATATATATATATATTTTAAAGATTTTATTTATTTATTTCAGAGAAAGGGGAAGGGAGGGAGACAGAGAGGGAGAGAAACAGCAATGTATGGTTGCCTCTCACATGGCCCTCACTGGGGACCTGGACTGCAGCCCAGGCATGTGCCCTGACGGGGAACCGAACCAGGACCCTCTAGTTCCCAGCCCACGTTCAATCCACTGAGCTACACCAGCCAGGGCTGTATACATATATATTTTTTGAAGTGGATGTTCTAGAGATTATATAAAAATCTCCAAGAGTCTACAGAGTTCTGATATATTTTTATAATTCTAATTATAATCTTGGAATGTTGTATCTACAGAAAAACAGTCTTTCCCAATTACATTATAATTCAGTCTATAACCAAATGTCATTTTAAGTTTTGTCATTTATAAACAGACGTTGTTTTACTCTGATGTATTTGAAAATATGTTACATCTTTAAAAAGATCCATAAAAAGGACTCTGGCTTTACAATAAAGATTTCTAGGCAGGTCATATCTTTGAATGAGATGAAGATTTATAGAACTCTTAAGGAATAACTGGATCCATGGAAATATTGGTTAATCAGAATAAATAAAAATCAATTACATTGAAATGAATAAAGAATAATTATTATTCTTATGAAGTTTTTCAAAATATTGCTGACTTCTAAATCTTTTTGTTTTCCAAATACAAGAAAACTAGTTTTTTTTCCAGAGAAATTTAGTAAATTATATTCTCATAAGCAATATTGAAGCATTGTATTTTTCTCCTTACCTAATGCCTCCAGAATTTGGTAACTCTTAGTGAATGAGTATTATTATTTTTATAGCAATATATTCATTTACATGAATCCAATAAGAATATTTTTTTAATAATAGAATACATAAAGCCAGTTACTAATTGTGGTTTTATTAACTAACTCTGTGAGTGGAAGTAATTTGGAGAAGACATACCTAACTCTGGATATCAGCAGAAAGCTTTAAGGAATTAAAAATGACTTTGGAGGCAGATAAAAGCCCCTTGGAAAAATGGCTGGTACCTTGCTTATTTACATGGTTCTTATCAGTATCTTCAGATAAGGAATGAAAATTGTTTTCCTTGGAGATGGCAAAGAAAGAACCTCAAAGACATTTTCGAGGACCTCAAGAACTTCAGGAATTCACCCATAACTATTGGTATTGAAAGCAAGGTCTGATGGCAACTATGTGTTTTGGCTTTTTTGCCCTGAGTGACTAAAGTTCGATCTGGAGATTCCTCAGAGATACCAGCAAAAAACATTTAAGAGAGGCTATATAATCAATTACTAACCTTGTTTTGTTTATGCAAATAATCATGCCAAATTGAAGCTGGATTTAAAGTAGCAAACAAATTAGTCTTAGTTTGGCTTTTTGATAAAAATGAGGGTGATTTTAGAGAAAAAATGTGTTTCTATAGAACCTATTATACACAGTTGTGGGTATTAGACTCTAATCCAGTTAACTGTCTTTGAAGTTATATTTGTAACCCATACACTGAACTGCATTCTGAATTTTTTTATTTTTCTTAAATGTTTGGCCACAACCTTCCAAACTAATATTTCATTTTCCTCCCATCTTTCGACTTGGAATTATTAAGAACTAATTTTTTTCCTGAGCTTTGCCCTTTCAAATTACAGCCAAAAAACTTGATATAGCCTTGAAAAATCACCACAACAGCTCACACTTAAACAATCTTAGTGATTCATGCTGTGTAAACCATGCAGGATTTACATCACTAGACATATTTAAACTACATATAAGAAGGATCTATCAGATTTCCACAAAGAAACTTGAGTTACACATCTACAAATCTTCTCAAATGACAGAGACTCAGAAACTGGTTTATAATTTGCTCTGATCATTAACCTTTGTTTTTCTCCTCTATTTTTTATAGGCATACCCCTTATTAAATACCTAATTGCCTGTTTGCACAATATAGGTCTCACTTTGGAAGCTGACAGGTTAAAGAAATATTAAGAAGCTTCCCTGTTTATGCCCAAGCTGTGACCTTTTATTGTAAGAATGAAATACAGGTGTGCTCTCTACCAGGGAGAACTAGCCCTTCTCCATGGAAGACTAAGAACCATTTTTAACTCAGTACCTGTAAACACTGATCGTTTCCTTGGGGAAGAACTGGCTATGCCCCAGAGGGAATGGTTAGTCAATTGAGTCACGAACGGCCCTTGGAGCATAGCCACTTTTGTCTAAAACATATTTAAGCAGAGCCCCCAAAGTGAGACTTTGGAATCCCATGTGAGGGAAGGACGCTTCACTTGGAACTGTTCCCAGACAAACACCAAATACGGCTCCCTCCGGGATTCCCCAGTGTCTGTGTTCAGATGTTGGTGTTTTCCCGTCTGGTGATATATGCTCTTAATTCTTGCTTTCTCTTTGCTCTTGTTTAATAAATTAACTACTCACCTTTGACTTGGGGTTTTTATTGTCTGTGAATCCAAACCTCCAAATTAAGTTGCCACAATCTCATACGTGCCCCTCAACAGGACAGAAGCCCATCTCCATCACTGACTCCTGAAATGAGACTCAACAATTTAACTGAATTGATTTATTGTCAGGACTACATAATTGAGTCAATGAAATATGGAGCAGTCTACCAACTTTGCTTCTAAATACAATTCTACATCAAGATGATGATGCTTTAGGGATTCCAGCTTATTCCTACTTTGGGAAAATCAGCTAACAGCCTTTCTGTTCCAGTCATGGGTCCCTTTCCCTTGCCTCCCTTAGATTAGGCAGAGCAAGACTTCCATACCCTATATAGGCAGAGGCCACAGTCCTTGTCAGTGTTCCAGAACAACAAGTAGGGTGCTGCTGTCTGCTACCACCCCCTCAGCAAAATTCTAGAGGCAAATATTTGGTGATAAAGGAATGGAGTCTTATTCAAAACCTACACAATTTTGGAATAACAGCTTTCCACATGCATTAGTTACTTAAGTATCAATTAAGGCTAAAATCTTTAACTCCTAAGTTCCCCTACCACTTCCCCTGTTAGTTTTTAATTCTTTTATTTCTATAGGATTAGTTTACAAACTAAAACAACATTAAGATACAAAAACTACACAATTTTGGAAGAATGGCAGGCTTCTGCCTCAGAGCCCATTCTCTCTAGAACACCCAAAGGATAACCCTGCCACCCTCTGCCAGGCCAGCCCGATCCTAGGCTGCACCTAGAGTTCCTTCTCACATCCAAAATACTATCCTTTGGGAAGTGCAGGCAGCTGCAGCACAATCATCCAGGCACACTCGAGGAGGAGAGCCAGAGAGCCAGCCTCTGCCCTCCTTTTACTTTAAATCTTCTGACCCATAATTCCATGCACTCTGGAGGCAGTTCAGCTTCTCAGCAAATCACATCCTAAACTGCTTACCATTGCCTCAGGCAACCCCCTCCTAATATCCCTCCCTACTCTCAAGTGATCTGATCAGATCTCTCTGTGTCATCTGCAGAAGGCAGTTACTAAAGACACATGGTCCTCGCTTATCAACCTGAAAAGATCTCAAGATTAAAGTCTCTGAGGGGGAAATGAGATGACCTCGTAAGCCAGGGCTAGTGGAATATGAAAACTGAGACAGTTAAACAACCAAGGAGTTTATAGCCATCTGGTCAACAACAAAGTTCTATATTGCCTAACCAAGGGCATTCAGAAGTAAATGGTTTATACTTCTTCAAACCAACCAGAGAGTAAATAGCTTAAATCACCCTAGTCAGGGAGACAGATAGCAGAAATTCAATTTCTGCCATTTGCCAAACATACCCAAGGACAGATGAAGTTAAGGGAATAAATCTCATTTTGGCACATCAGCTTAAAGCTAATGAATATTCTATTGCAATCTTCCCCTAAGACCTCACCTAAACTACTAGCCTTTAGAAAACCTCAAAACAAAGAACCTAGCATATGCTCCTCCTCCTGGGAGCACACCCACACCTTTCCCTTTTTCTTCCCTCTCAGGCATGCATCTCCTAGACTATAAGGGAACCCATGAGACGTGCAACCAGGGGAGCAATGGGCCACGACAGCTTTTCTGAGGTTAACTCTCTGAACTTCTTCAAGGCCCCCTTTTCTCTGATTTCTCAGTGAGTCAAAGCAACCCTGCCTAGGCCCATTTCTTTTCTATAACATTTCTAGAGTACAAAAGTACACCCACTGAGTCCTTTTCCTGTTGCATCTCGTATCCTAAGCCCCTCCTTGTTTCACTGTCCTCAGCTTTAATAAATATAATTTAAAAATAAAAAAGGATCATACACCATGATCAAGAGGGATTTATTCTTGGGGTTCAAGGTTGGCACAATGTATGCAAATCAATGACTATGATACACCATATAACAAAATGAAATATAAAAGTCACATAATTATATCAATAGATGCAGAAAAAATCCATTTGATAAAATCCAGTACCCATTTATGATAAAAAATCTCAGCAAAGTGAAGTAGAGGGAACATACCTCAACATAATAAAGGCCATATATGACAAACACACAGCCAATATCATACTCAATGGGAAAAAGTTAAAGTGCTTCCCTTAAGATCAGAAACAAGGCAGGGGTGTCTGCATTTACCACTCTTATTCAACACAGTACTGGAGGTCCTAGCCACAGCATCAGACAATAAAAAAATAAAAAATCATCCAACTAGAAAGAAAGTAAAACCGCCATTATTTGCGGATGACATGATACTGTATATAGAGAACCCTAAAGATTTCACGAAAAAATTTCTAGAATTGATAAATAAATGTAATAATGGAGCTGGATATAAAATAACTATCCATAAATCAGTTGCATTTCTGTAAATCAATAATTAACTATTGAAAAGGGAAACTAAGAAAACAATCCCATTTATAATTGCATAAAAAATTCCTAGGGATAAATTTAACCAAGGGTATAAAAGACTTGTACTTGAAAAATTATAAGACACTGAAGAAATAAATTGAAGATGATATAAATAAGTGGAGACATACCATGTTCATGGATTGGAAGAATTAACATCATTAAATGTCTATACTACTCAAGCCAATCTATAGATTCAAAGTAATTTCTTTCAATATACCTATGGCATACTTCACAGAAATACAAGCAATAGTCCAAAAATTTATATGCAACCACAACAGACCCTGAATAGACTCAGCATACTTGATAAAGAATCAAGTTGGAGGAATCACCCTACCTGATATTAAACAATACTACAAGACTATATTAATCAAAACAGCATTATACTGGCATCAAAACAGATACATAGATCAATAGAACAGAATAAAGAGCCCAGAAATAAACCCAGGCCTATATGGCCAGTTAATATTTGACAAAGGAGGCAAGACCATATGCACTATGGGTCAAAGACGGTCTATTCAATAAGTGGTGTTGGAAAATTTGGACAGATACATGCAAAAGGGTTAAACTAGACCACCATTATACATGATACACAAGAATAAACTCCAAATAGATTAAAGACTTAAATATTAGACTTAAAACCATAAAAATCCTTGAGATACAGGGAGTAAATTCTGTGACATTTGTTTTACCAATATTATTCCTGATATATCTCCTCAAGCTAGGAAAACAAAATAAACAAATGGGACTACATAAAACTAAAAAGTTTTTGTGCAGCAAATTTATAAATAACTTATACAAGTTAACACCAAAGAAAAAAGCCATTCAATTCAAAAGTGAGCAAATAATATGACCAGACACTTCTCCAAAAAGGACATATATGGCCAATAGGCATATGTAAAGATCCTCAATGTTGCTAATCATCAGAGAAAAACAAATTTAAACTACCAAGAAATATCACCTCACACCTTTCAGAATGGATATCATCAATAAATCAACAAACAAGCAGTGTTGATGAGGCAGTAGAGGAAAGGGAATCCTTGTGCACTGTTGGTGGGAATGCAGATTGGTACAGTCACTGTGGAAAACAGTATGGAGTTTCCTCAAAAAATTAAAAATGGCCTGGCTGATGTAGCTCAGTGGATTGAGCATGGGCTGGGAACCAGAGAGTCCCAGTTCGATTCCCCGTCAGGGCACATGCCTGGATTGCGGGCCTGGTCCCCAGTGAGGGCCATGTGAGAGGCAACCATACATTGCTGTTTCTCTCCCTCTCTTTCTCCCTCCCTCCCCCTCTCTCTAAAATAAATAAATAAAATCTTTTAAAAAAAATTAAAAACGGAATGGCCTTATCATCCAGTGATGCCACTTCTAGGAATTCATCCTAAGAAAGCCAAAACACTAATTTGGAAGAATATATGCCCCCTATATTCATTGCAGTGTTATTTACAATAGCCCAGATTGGGAAGCAACCCAAGTGCCCATCAATAGATGAGTGGATTATCCACTGCTGGGATTACACCCTAAGAATCCTGAAACACCAATCCAAAAGAATCTATGCACCCCTATGTTCACAGCAGTGTTATTTACAGTAGCCAAGTGCTGGAAACAGCCTAAGTACCCATCTGTAAATGAGTGGATCAAAAAAAGTGTGGTACATTTACACAATGGGATACTACACAGCAGAAAGAAAGAAGGAGCTCCTACTCTTTGCAACAGCATGGATGGAACTGGAGAACATTATGCTAAGTGAAATAAGCCAGAAGGCAAAAGACAAACACCATATACTCTTACCTATAAGAGGAACCTAATGAACAAAACAAACAAATGAGCAAAATAGAATGAGAGGTATGGAAACAAAGAACAGAGTGACAGTGACCAGAGGGGAGGGGGTGGGGATAAGGGTGGAAAGAAAGGAAAGGGACTAGTCAAGATACATGTATGCCCTGGCTGTGAATTGAGTGCGGGCTGGGAACCAAAGGGTCCATGTTCGATTCCCAGTCGGGGCATATGCCTGGGTTGCAGGCCAGGTCCCCAGTGGGGGCCATGTGAGAGGCAACCATACATTGCTGTTTCTCCCTCTCTTTCTCCCTCCCTTCTCCTCTCTCTAAAAATAAATAAATAAAATCTTAAAAAAAAAGATACATGTATGAATGACCCATGGACATGGACAACAGGGTAGGGATTGACTGTGGGAGGGGATGGTGTGCAGGGCAGTGGAGATCAATGAGGGAAAATTAGGACAATGGAAATAGAATAATAAAATACTCAAAAAAAAAAAAAAGAAAGAAAGAAAGAAAAGAAAGCTGTCGTGCATTTACACAATGGAATCCTGCTTGGCAGTAAAAAAGGAAATCTTACTTTTTGCTACCACATGGATGGACCTGGACAGTATTGTGCTAAGTAAAATATGCCAATCAGAGAAAGACAAATATCATATGATTTCACTTATATGTGGAATCTAGCGAACAAAATAAACTAACAAACAAAATAGACACAGACTAATAGATACAGAGAACAGACTGACAGCTGTCAGAGGGGAGGGGTGTTGGGGGGGTTGGGTTAAAATAATGAATAAATTAAGCAAATAAAACCTTCATAGACACACAACACAGTATTATGATTACCAGAAGGCAAGGGAGGTGGGGGGAGGTAGAAGAGGATAAAGGGGGGATAAATGATGACAGAAGGAGACTTGACTTTGGATGTTGAACACACAGTACAATAAACAGATGATGGAGGACTTTGAAGATGGCAGTGAGGTAGGTGGGAGCTGAACCCACTTGCTTGTGGACCCAGCTGGGACACCTCGTTGATCTTCTGAAGAACAGAGTGAACAGCCAATGAAATCCCAGCTTATATGAAATATGGAAGCCAAAGTTTGCAGAGGACATTTAAAAATGAATGGTAAGGAGATTGAGTAGGCCCACAGGAAGGTCCCCAGGACCTGCACCTGGGACCTTGGCTGCTCTGCAGGAGCTTTTGGGGAGAGCTGGGTCAGCGATTGTAACTTCACAGCATCCTCCCCTCTCAGAGCAGGGAAGCCAGTCCCACACAAGGAGAGACCTGGATGCTTGAAGTGACTGGGGAGATAAAGATGCAGTTGGAGACACACAGAGGCTATACCCTCAGACTGGGACTGTGGTCACCAGCTGGGACAGTACTGTTAGGTCAGAGTCGCTCAACAAACCAGACAGATGCAGTGAGCTAAGGAACAGGATTTATTAGCAGGGAATAAGAGGGAAAGTGGAGCCAGCCAAGGTTGGGACTTGCGGGGGAAAGTGGAGCCAACCAAGGGAGGTTAAGACTCTTGGGGGAACTTCTGGCCAAGATAGAGGCATAGGTAGACACACTGTGCCTCCTCGCACAAACAAAAGGACAACAACAATTTAAAAATAAAAAACAACCAGAACTGACAGAAAATCAAATTGTATGGAAGTCCAACAACCAAGGAGTTAAAGAGGACACATTCATCCAGACCGGTAGGAGGAGCAGAGTCGGGCAGGGAGAGCTCGCAGCAAGGCATTGGCTGGTGGACCGGGTGGACCCAGCAAGCCCTCGGCTGGTAGAGTGGGCAGTCCTGCATTGGAATGAAGATAAAGGAACAGCTGGGGAGAGAAACAGACTGGGCAGCCCAGGGTTCCAGCGAAGAGGAAATAAAGCCTTAAACCACTGATTGAAAACACCTGTGGGGGTTGAGATGGCAGCGGGAGGAACTCCCAGCCTCACAGGAGAGTTTGTTGGAGAGACTCACAGGGTCTTAGAACATACACAAGCCACCCCACCCGGGAATCAGCACAGAAGGGCCCAATTCACTAGTGGGTAGTGGGGGAAGTGACTGAAAGCTAGCAGAAAGTGGAGCAAGCACCATTGTTCCCTTTAGGGCCCCTTCCCCATAGACAGCATCACAGCACAACCATGTGGGTTGCCCCGCCCTGGTGAACTCCTCAGGCTCCGCCCCTTATACATAACAGGCGCGCCGAGAAAAAAAATGGCCCAAATGAAAGAACAGAGCAAAGCTCCAGAAAAAATACAACTAAGCCACAAAGAGATGGCCAACCTATCAGATGCACAGTTCAAAACACTGGTAATCAGGATGCTCACAGAATTGGTTCAATTTGGTCACAAATTAGATGAAAAAATGAAGGCTATGCTAAGTGAAATAAAGGAAAATGTACAGGGAA